>JAULUF010000013.1:27170000-27355000 GCA_031834385.1 Semotilus atromaculatus | reverse complement strand
CCTCGCTATCGACATGTTTGAGTGACTACAGGAACGAGAAGACTGAATCTGCAGCACTGTTTACCTTCATCAAGGGCAAAACCGATGTTCAACTCTTCAAATTCAGGCTGCTTCACAAACGTCTCCATGCCTTTGTGCCCGCCGACCTCCTCGTCTGTCGAGGACATGTGAAACACCATCGGTTAGGGAAAGTGACACCTGTCGTTTTCTCAGGACAGGCGTCATGTTTGATGAAAATGAGTATGTGAGGGATAAACATACATTCTGGTAGATAAGATTGTGTTGTTGTGTGTTTTGGAGTCGATCAGCCAATGAAGAATTGGTATTACATATTATGCACTATTAAAAAATAAAGGTTCTTCATTGGCATCTTTGGTTCCATGAAGGGAAATCATGAAATAAAATACTATGTGTCTAATTAAAAAGGGGCATTAGTCTGATCAGTCAGTTTTTCAGTCTGACCTGGGACAAATATCAGATGGATAGTGCGAGGAAAGCTCTTCCCAGAAGCCTTCAGTCTGCGGACCGCTTCAATGTACCTGAGGGCAAAATCAAGACGGAATCAACTCTATGCAAATTAGAGAACAAGTTATTATTCTTTTCAGACATTGCTTGGTCTTATCTAATTAAAACATAGCTGATGATCACATTTTTCTGACCACATCAGTCATAAAAAAAACTTTTAAGCTAATCGGGCATCAAATTTGGCACAGACAGGGAGTGGCAATCGGGAGTCGGGCTTCTCCGGAGGGCCGGTAGTGTTTCGAGGCCGCGAGGGCTGGTCTGATAATAGTTATACATTGCAAGTTCTTAGCAACAGCATCCGGCGGCCTGGTGTGCGGCCCGCGGGACAAAGTGTGCTGCCGCTCTCAACCCGTCAATAAATGCATCGATCCGCGAGTCTGAGTTCTTCAAGGGTCTAGCGGTGGATCTTTTGCCAAGCGTGTCAGAGGTTACGGGTTCTAATCGTATAGGTTTTCTGTTCTCTCTCGCTCTCTTTCATCAAAACCGAATATGTTCATCAGTGGTTACAGTCTATATCAGGCAGGGACACGTTTGTGAGCATTTGTTGTTTAAGCGATCGGTCGGGTTTTCAGATAAAAAATACTACAGATTTACACTGGGAGTGTTCACCAACAGAAAGCGGTTCGGTGTGAAAGTGACTTCAGTGTGAGCTGTGCTTCATACAACAGACCACTTTTGCTAATGTGACCACAACTCTTAAAGCTGTATAGACCAAAGATAGAAGTCAAAGAAGATAGAAAGAACCATCTTCAAATGTCACTACACTAGCCTAAACTTTCAGAAAATGCTTGTAACACATTTTTTTAAGTGGCCTTATTACACGGCTCTGGGGAATACTTGATTCTGATTGGTCAATCGCGCCATCCAGCGGTGTGTTATTCCCAGATAACAACAGCTGAAAACAGATCATTTAATCTGTATTAATATTTAATTATGCCATCCAGTGTCGTGGCCTCGCTCTCTCTTGTTTCACACTAATGCAGATGCTGCCATTGTGTGACTATTGTTTTGTACACTGTTGGATTATAAAATACAAACCGGTACGATTTTAAAACAGTTTAATCTGAAATCAATATCTCATCTCCATAATTATTTATGTGGCTCTGCTTCACTTTGGGATCCTCATCACCCTGTCGGGGGTTTATTTCTGAGATAACAACCGGCTGGATGTGCATTATCCCTTACATATTATTCCCTTTTCCAAAGTCTTGATTTTGTTTTTGGGCTGTACTAGAACAGGTTTTCCTGTTGATTATTTCCTCATATTCTCCATTGTTGCGGCTCCTCTCTTCCCAGTCTGTCAGTAACGCTCCGTCTACTTCCTGTCTCCATGAAGCCCCTCCCTCTGAAAAGCACACTGTGCTCTGATTGGTCGGCTGGAGCAGTGTGTTGTGATTGGTCGACTGCTTCAAGTGTGTTTGGGAAATGTCCCGCCTCTTACCATAACCGCCAGTCTCCACACAGTAACTCAACCAGGCCCCGCCTCTGTATTCTGGGTATTAATTATGTAAATGAGGAATATTGTGACGTGTTCGTTCCCGGAAGAAACTCAAGACTACAATGGAGGCGTTTCAGGAAGTTCAGAAACGCTGACACTGATATAGAGAAAGATGAACAGGGGAACAAGCATAATGGATGCTCTTTAAGCTGGTTTCAAACTCACTGTATCGTGACACTCTTCATATCCTGAGACCCTCTGCCATAGATGTTGCCCTCGGCATCTTTCACAGCAGCGAACGGATCATGTTTCCAGTGTTCCTGAAGCACAGACACACATACATGAGTGAGACGGCCTGGTGCGTGTGGCGGTGTGTGTGTGTAACGGCCGTACCTCATACACAGGAACGACGTCAGTGTGTGAGTTCAGCACCAGAGACTTCAGCTCGGGCCGGGTGCCGACCCATGTGATGATGGCCACGACCCGCCCGGGACACACCTGAGAGTCAGAGAGGCGTGCATGACGAGAACATGATGAGGACAGTCACACAGACCCAGCAGGAGGATATCAGTCGAATCATTACCTCCACTTTCTTCATGGGTAAACCGAGCTCGTCCGCCACCCGCTCCAGGAACCTCAAAGCCCCATCTGACAACGATGAAGGTTCACTTTTACATGACGCTCAGAAACTTGTCATTTGTGATAATATCCAAAGGTTGAGCTTCATTTAATCATTATCCATCACTTTCAGTGTCTGAATTGGTAACTTATTATCATCTTCTATTCACATTCGTCAGTAAAATATTGCACCACTTGACAAAGAACGGAAAAAAGTATTTTCTTTTAATTCTGCTCTCTTGCTGTGAAAAACACATTAAGGTACGGTCATGTTTACGGTCGCTCTGCGAATGTTTGCGCGTGAAATCCAGTCATTTCAGAATCCATGAGAATGGGAAATTCACGTCAGGACGGGTTAAAGCTGGTTGTGTAAATGGGCACCAAATTACAAAGTAACACTTTAGGGTCCAATTCTCACTCTTAACTAGTAGGTTATTATCCTGCATCTTACTAGGATTTTGGCTGTTTATCAGTACTTATAAAGCACATATTAATGCCTTATTCTGCATGATCATATTCTACATCCCTTAATTCACCCGATACCTAAACTTAACAACTACCGTACTGACTATTAATAAGCATTAATTAGGAGTTTATTGAGGGAAAAGTCATAGTTATAGAAAATAGTGAAAATTACCGTAATCTAAAGTGGATACTAAATATTTAACTGCTGCATTATTAAATTTAGTCAAAAATGTTTAAAAATGTAAAAACAACATATTTACAAAAGCCAGAGTAGCTGGAATTTTAAATAGCTAAAATAAAATAAAAAATCTGTTACACTTAATTTTAAGGTGATGTTGTTACAGTTTAATTACACAAGTACTGAGTAAAAATCATTAACTACATGTACTTATTATAGGGCTTGGTTTAGAGTTAGTTGCTTAATTATGCAAAATTTACTGTTATTCCTATAGTACATGTGACCTGTAACTACGTTACCTTAAAATAAATGTAAAATGAATAAATGTTTACAGTTGATTGTATTAGTTTTTACAATTAATAAGAGACAAAATACTGGTGTAGAGTTACAATCAAGCTATTTTAAGGTTTTCCAAGGAAAAATCTTTTAAATTTGTCATTTTGCTGTTCAAAACGAGTTTTAAGGGATACAATTATTGACTACAGAGGGACTTTAAATGATTAATACGTTACAAAGACACGTCATATTTCATCTTACAAAACGCGGGGATTTGTTGCTCATGTCGTTTCAAACCCGTGTGCCTTTCTTTCGTCTGTAGAACATAAAAGATATTTTGAGATATTGTCTGTTTTCTTTGTGTTTTTTTTTTTTTTTTATCCATACAATGGAAGTCAATGTGTACCAAAACTGCTAGGTCACCAACATAGTTCAATATCTACAACATTGTTTGAATATCTTCTTTTATGTTCCATAGAGGGGAAAACAATACAGGTTTGCACTGACATACTTTCATTATTTGCTGAACTTTCACTTTAAGACTCTTCAGTATTTCAGCATAACAAACAATTTCGGGTAAACACACATACAAGTCAGTGAATACCCTACTGCTAACTTATAAATATTCAGCACTGAGACCGAGGTCAGAGATCAACTAATGCACTTTGGATGGATGTCATTAGCTTCTAATTTCAAGGCAAAGCGGCCTGTCTTAAAGCTGGCTATGTGCCTACTAGACAACATTTCTAGGGTCAACACGAATTCCTGGGCAAAGGTTAACTGTAGTCATAAACCTAGATGGTGATACACTATTAATCTCCAGTGTATTTTTAGGAGTAAGTGAGAAGGTCTCTGCTCAGGTACCGTAGTCGGGCTCGGGGTGGACGGTCCTCAGCCGCAGGTACTCTCTGAACAGGGTCACTGAAGGGTCTTCTGTCCCGGGCCCGTCCCGGACCCCTCCGCCTCCGTTCGGTCCATCTTTATCAGGCAACATCCCGCTCCACTGGGCTGCAGGACCAGACACATGTTTCAGCCCAGAAATCAAAGTACTGACAGAAAATGAAGCCTGTTGAAAGGCCGTTTTTCTAACATTATATTTATGACTCGTGAAAAAGTTTTAAGGATCAGCAAGTTCCAGTAAGTCATCAGTTTGTTTGTGTGAAAGAAATGAATACTTTAATTTAGCAAAGACGCATTAAATTAACCAAAAGGTGCAGTACAGAAATTTATAATGTGTAGGCTAACTAAATATTTCTATTTCAAATAAATTTCTATTTCTGAAAAAAAAAAAGTATCAGTTTCCACAAAATCTTAAATCTTCTTAAATATACATTTAAAATTACTTTTTACTAATTTTAATTGTAATAATATTTCACAAAATTACAGTTTTTACCGTTTTTTTAATCAAATAAATGCTGCAATATTTTTTTTAAAAACATTAAAAAAATCTTACCAACCTCAAACTTTCGAACGAGTGAACAACATTACTTATTACACTATACTATATTAAATTAAATGTATTATAATACAAATTGTCATGTTCACAATGCTTTTGGATTCGTGTGTAATTCTTCCCATTATTCTCAAAGGCGATTCATTAGATTCCCATTAATTACTGTAATTAAATTAGGCATGCATATGAAGATTTTGGCCAATACAGATAACCGATAATTCTTAATATTGGAAAGCTGATAACTGACATATTGGCCAATAAATCTACATTTTTATATCATTTTTGAGAGATTGATTACACAAAAACAAAAGTCTCACCATTAAAATCCATGACCCAAGCACACAATTATATATAATATCTCTATTTAATATATTATAATTTGATGTAGCCTATATGACAGCACGTTGCACTTAACTGTATTTTCTTTTTTAAAGTGATTTCAAAAGCATCATGTTGAACAGTGCACATCTGAAGTGTCTTAACTGGAGGAAATAATCCATTATTAATCGGCTTTAATATATCGGCTACATTTTCTTACCGGTCCGATAACGACAACATAAGATTGCACCAGTGAATTGGGATTGGAGCACATCATTTGTGAACTTCAGTAGAGCAGTAGTAGTGGAGAAATTCGGTCTAAATCCAGATTGTGATGGAGATCAAATATTGCATTGACTTATATACTTTGATAATTGATTAAAAATAAGTTTCTCAATTTTTCATCATCATCATCATCAATCGAGCTGGGCTACAGATCGACGAGAGGTTTCCCTCCTTTCGAACTTAAGCAGGCGATCACATATAGTTGTGCTTATTGGCACCTGTTGAACCGTCTCGTATAGATGTTCGTTTGTGATATGGTCGTTCTTCTGGTCTATATACCAAGCATGACGCGGTAACAATGTGTTGCATATGCGTCGAGTCGATTCTAGATGTTTAGTGAGGATCCATGTTGTTTCGCAGCCATATAGCAAGATGGAAATGCAAGCGGCTTTAAATAGTCGGATCTTGAAGTTGATCTTGGGTGCTTTTAGGATGGATTTAAGTTTGTGAAACGCTACCCAAGCTAAACCGATTCGAACATTAACGTCTTTGTTTGTTGATCCTACGTAGGAGCCTAGGTATTTGAAATCATTTACGATGGCTACTTCTTGGTCATCTATCTTGAGTGCGGGAGCAGGAGTTGCATCTTTCTGTATGTTCAGGCGCATTTGCTCGGTTTTGTTGGTATTTATCTCTAGGCCTACTTGGCGTGCTTGTATTTTGAGTGCGGTGACTT
Organism: Semotilus atromaculatus; assembly: GCA_031834385.1. Lineage (NCBI taxonomy): Eukaryota > Metazoa > Chordata > Actinopteri > Cypriniformes > Leuciscidae > Semotilus > Semotilus atromaculatus. Next base: position 27,348,768 of record JAULUF010000013.1, on the reverse strand, counting down.
GTTTTTGTTGTTGCGCTGCATTTCCTTCAAGTAGGGCAATGTCATCGGCAAAAGCTAGGTCATTCACTTTGTGACTCAGTTGATGCGCGTAAAGTTCTGTAACTTCCATCTGTTTCCTTGCCTTTGTGCGTAAGATATCCAAATTCGTTAGCTGATAGTTTTGAGACATAGTCACTGACTATGATGAATAAAAATGGTGCTAAGACATCACCTTGAAGTACACCAGTTGTGATTGTGAATGGCTCGGAGCACTGGCCTTGCAGGTATACTTGGCTTTTCGAGTCATCGTACAACACCCGAATTGCATCAACGATCTTTGCTGGAATGCCATAGTGTCGGAGAATGGCGAACATCATTTCTCTGTCGAATGAATCGAAGGCCTTCTTGAAATCGATGAATGTGATGTTAAGTGGGATATCTTGTCCATATGCTCCATCCATTATTCGTCGCAGAATATGAATTTGCTGGATGCAACTGCGGCCTGTTCTGAAGCCTGCTGGCTCTTTCATAATGTCGATGGGCAGACGAATTCGATTTAAGATCATGCGATTGTACACTTTTGCTGCAATTGATGTCAAGGTGATTCTGCGCCAGTTTGTCATTTGCTGCCGGTGTCCTTTCTTCGGCAGAGGTATGATGAGATTCGATGTCCATTGAGTGGGTGCGTGACAGTTTTCATAGACCATTTGACAGATGAAGAGCAGCTCGTCGACTATGAAATCGCCGCCGTCTTTGAGCACTTCAGCTGTCATTGCGTAGTCTGGTCCAGGCGCTTTAGGTCTTCGATTGTTTGCTTTATCTCGGATCGATTAAATTGAGCAGTTTTGATACGAGTACAGTCGGGTAATGGAGCCGGGTGGACTGTTTAATCTGCGTTTTTTGTTTTTGTTGTTTAGCAGTCATTCGATGTTTTTTTTGCAGTAGTACAAATAATAGAAATTGGACGAAAATGGCATGAAAAACATCAATTGGAGAGATTTTACTAAGAGAAAAATAATTATTAGTATTAATTAAGTTCGAGGGACCAGCCATCTCATAGGAGTTAAAGTGATGGGAATCACAGATGGAAGAGAAATGCTGATTAAAAGCCTTAGAAATAAGTACTGGGTCGGAAATAATTTCATTTTTTATTTTTATCTGATTTACAGGGCTTTTTTTTGTTTGTTTTATTAAGAATGTGATTCAAATGATTCCAGAACTGTCTAGAATTACGAAAATCTTGAGAGAAACTATCTTTGTAGTGATTGTATTTGGCGTTCCTTGTTTTAGTCTTAGGTTCCTGAGGTATCTGACATCTTATTTGGCCCAGGCTTTATCCCTTTGTTTAAAAAGACTTCTTAGATTCGAGCTGATCCAGGGTAAATGCCTGCCTTTGACTCTACTAGTTTTCATGGGAGCATGTTTATCAATTACATTAGTAATTTCTGAATTGCAATTAGGCCCTGAATAAAACGATGAACATTAATGTTCTTACATTGAGAGCTTGAAATTTTAATTTTCCACACATAAAATATGACAGAATGATCGCTTCAGCAGTCTGCTATTCTTTCATTCTTTCAACATTTTACTAATACTTTATTACAATCTTGTTAACATTAGTTAATGCACTGTGAACTAACATGAATAAACAAAGAACAGCTGGATTTTTATTAACTAACATTAACAAAGATTGACAAATACAGTAACAAATGTATTGCTCATGGATAGTTCGTTAATACATTAACTAGTGTTAACTAATGAACCTTACTGTAAAGTGTTACCACCATTATCTCTATCATGGCCACGCTCATGTGACATTGCAGGTCTTCAGAACTGATCTTAAAAAGACCAATTTGTGTTTAAGCAAATTATAATTATTTTCCTTTTTGGGGTTAAATAGGACGCAGACATGTTCTTGACAGGTTTTTATGAGATTCACTCAACTTCCATTACACCACACACATTAAACAGGTTCAGATATTCATGTTTACACTCAATAAAAATACGAGCAGATGTTTTTATCCAAACTGTCGCAGTGGTTACGTGTTTCCTGGTTAGTTCTCAAGTGTTGGCTTTATTACACCAGCCATCAACCACATTCACAATTCATTTAGATTCAAAAGCAAAGCCACACTTGTTTCGCCGTGATGACGTTGTTGTAGTAAACATAACTCTCTTCTAATAACGTCACGAGACGTGTAAACTAATACAGAAAACACAAGTGATGAAAACAAGAGAGCAGCAAAAGAGCTTGATTATTTGAACTTATCACTGCGCAACAAATGCAGCCTGTTTCAAATCAGACACGCATTTCTATTGACTGTCGTGTGTTTAATAATAAATCCATACATCGACTCACCTGCTTTAGCTCGAGCTCGCAGTTGATTTGTGTCTTAATCAGTGAAGAACAGCTTCACAGAGTCTGTCTTCTCCCGTAACAGATAAGTTATATCTGAAGGTAACTTCTGACTTACCTTTGCTCCAGGGTCCTCGGCTGAACTCGAGTCTTTACTTGTTATTACTCGATCATGACAAATAACAGGCTCAGAGTCCAGCGTGATGACGTCGGACTACATATACGTTACGTTACGTTGCTGTATGAACGCGCACGCGCACGTCGCAGGCTGGCGTTTTGGTGTTCAGATGTACAGTAATGTTTGTCTTTCTGACCCAAATGAAATTCACATTAATTTTCTCCACAGGGATTAAAAAACACATATATCCTGTGCATATATATTTTTTGGTATACAATTACTCTGCTTGCAAGTTACCCATTGTTCTATTGAAAGTGTGATTATGTTATGTTAGGTTAAAAATACGAATTTGTTTCATTCAGTGATTTTGGACCACAGCCTGTATGTCTCCTTTATTTAACACACTTTAGACTATCCACTTGTTATAATAATAATAATATTCTATGCGAGCTCATGAATTGTTCTGTGTGTTCTTTTGTAGAGTTGTCGCTCCTCACGAGCGAAAACCACACAGTTTTGCGCATAATTGGCAGTTCCTTCCCTGAATGAATCAGCGTGTTTGAACGAATCGGTTCAGTGAATGATTCGGACTCGCTCTTAAAACACGGTCACTTGCCGCCACCTTCTGGTGCAACAACGATCACGTGACCTACAGAGAAAAATGTACATCACTACGCAGATGTGGTACTTGTTTCTTTTCTCGTCGCTTTACAGGACGTTTGTGATTGTTGGATACTTCTTTGAATAATTGTTAGATAAATAACTAACTATGGATCTTCCTTATCGAATTAAAGACACCGAGAGAGACACGTATCACAGGGACCAAGAATGACGCACTGCTCACTCAAAGTCAAATCTTAAAGGTGCCCTAGAATGTTTTTTTATTATTATTTTATAATGTTTCCTGGGTTGCCCTTATAATGTTAGTATGTTTTTTAGATAAAAAATAGTCATAATTTAGAAATAAAAGGCATTTTTCCTAGCCTGATTTTAGTCTCTGATTTGAACACTCTGTTTGAAGGGGCGTGTCTGCTGTGAGAACCGGCCACTGCTGTGATTGGCTGACATGCTTGCATATGAAATATGACATGTGAAACTCTCTCGAATACTTTTATTACAGCTGTTATATACGTTTTAACTATTACAGCTATCGAGATTAACGAATCGTGAGATGTTTTTAAAGTATTTAAATCTATTTCCATCACATAAAATGTTGCTGTGATGAGCATTGAGAAAGCAGATGACAGTCTGTTGATCGCGAGACAACGCAGTTTCTCTCTCTAATGCTTTCACCAATGCAAACGATGGGCATACAGTAAGAGCTTCGTTGTGGAGTGTAACAGCGTCATTGATTTCATAACGAGTTTGGCAAGAGAGATAAACTCGCGCTGTGTGGATTGTTCTTTGACCGCTTTCTGTATACTTTTTTCACTGAGAATTAGCCTATTTAACGTTAGTTATGTATGCTCGTTACTTGGAGTTTGCTATTACTGTACTAGGATCTTGCGCTGGATCTAACACAGTGTAAATTATCTTTAATAAAATCACTAGCCTACTTACCGGTTGCGGGAATATAGTTGGAATTACCCCCTTCTTCAGTTTGAGACGCTGAGAGAAGCTTGATATTGTCCCAGGTTCGAAAATAAGTCCGTGGTGAAATGGGCAGAGCAAACTAACAACTTCGAATTAAACTGTTGCGGTATCCGATTATATATAAACATCAACCACGCGTCCACGCCTGTTGACATTTCTTTTCTGTGGGAAGGGTATGAAAATACCTCACATCCCCTGCACAGCCTGGAACATAGCATTTATTCCATGATCTGCCATTTTCTCTCTGATCCTCGCTTGTTCCGATGACTCGGCTGCGCAGTGCTTGTCATTGAGGGCTGGGATATGCAAATCTTTGGAGGCGTGATCCCCGACTGTTGCGTCACAGTCGGTATTATGTGGAGATTCGCCTGTTTTTCAGGGGTGTTTTTTAAAAACGAGATTTAAATAAGAAGGAGAAAACAGTGGTGTTTGAAACTCATTGTATGTCATGTCCATGTACTGAACTCTTGTTATTTAACTATGCCAACATAAATTCAATTTCACATTATAGGGCACCTTTAAGTGAAAGCTATAGCTTATATACCTATGTATGTGCATACGTACGTACGAGAAAAGGTGTGAATGAACCACAACCTTGATATAGATGAAGTGTGACTGACAACAACAATTATTCAGAAGAAGAGACTCTATGGTATATCACGCGATGCACTCATACACAGTGGAAAAACACAAGAGTGCAATATGTGCAAACACTTATTTTCTTTTAACAATAATGCCACTACGTACTGCTGCAGCAGATTTCTGTGCTGCGCATATTAACTGATTAAGTTACCTAACTAGGCTACATAAGTGATTAGCCTAACAAAGAAACAGACAGGTTATTTGTAAAAACGAATCACTTAACGTTACTGGATTAAAAGTTTTCTGTTAAAAAAGCAAATTTCGCCAAAATTGTGGACTCGGTTTTTATGGGGTTTTTTTTTAAAGATGCGTTTAAAATACAATGGCTAAGCCTAAAGGCAGCCATGCTGAGGACCAGAGCAACAGTGAATGAAATGAAATCCCTAAAAGTGTATAAAATCCCTAATACTGAGAAGGTCTCCCCAGTGCCCTCCGCCAGCGGGCGTTGGTGGTATAGTGGTGAGCATAGCTGCCTTCCAAGCAGTTGACCCGGGTTCGATTCCCGGCCAACGCAACTGTACTTTTTATTTGTTGAACAACTCTGTTTACGTTTAAAATATGGAAGATTTAAATTTACAACTAGGCAAAAATATTAGTATTAGGACAAAAGACTTATAATCTTTTCTTTTTAGTATTGTAGGTTTTTATGGATGAAAAAACAAAACCTATAATGGCGCATTTGTTAATATCTTTTTTATTCATATCACAACACACATTAAGCGTTTTTGAAAAACAAAACTAAAATAGAAATGTCTTGTAATTTGTTTCTGCCACGGATATATAAAAAAATAAAATAAAAGGTAATTGTGACTTTTTCTCTCACAATTGCAAGTTTATATAAAAATCAAAGATATAAAGTCTGAATTGTGAGATAAAAAGTAGCAATTACCTTTTTAATTGTTTGATTCTGTGGCAGAAACAAGCATCCATAGTTTTTAAATTCCACCACACTTTCTTCTTTTTTTTACGCAAAAAGGCGTTCTGTATAAAAGGGCACTTAAGGTGCTCATATACTCATATAAATAGGTGTCTTCATTAAACAAGACTAAAACACACAAGACCCTCATATACAGTATAACCGAATAACCTCACAGCCAACCCAAAGCTTTGGTCAAATATCTCGCAGACAATTCAAATGCATAAATACTGTAAAGAAAGTTAAAGTTTTATAAACTTTAGATCATTTTATCAAAGAATTACGAGCTTTGGCATCAACATTGAGATGAATCTGAGATGAACTCATTTTGGTTAATGTGGGGAATGTGACGTTTTTCTTGCTGAAGTGCTTTAATCGCGTTTGTCTTGGAAATAGAGATCAACATACTGTAAGATGTGATCGACAGCTTTGAGCAGTAGAATATCTTTGTTTTGGTCCAGATCCAGCTCTGAGCAGTAGTTCTTCACTGGGACGATGTAGGAGGGGGCCATTCCCAGCAGCGCTCCGGCCTTCACCATCTGCAGAGAGACAGAGAGGATCATGGGACGCTCACGGCAGACAGTGGGTGAAACAGTTACACCATGAAGCCTGACGTACGGCCTGCTGAACCGCCAGGCTGCTGTACACCTGGGTGATGTCACTGCCGGTAGTTTTACAGACTTGGTCCACGTGGGTCAGTAATGCCACTTGGTGTACATCTGCAAATTAGAAGGGTTTTAGATTTATCACAGTTGCAGTTTCTTAAAGAGGCCATATTAGGCCCTAGTCTTGATGTTGTTCTTTTTTGGCTCTTCTAGAATGGGTTTTTGTGCTTGAATGTTCAAAAAACACATTGGATCTCATTCGCTAAGCATCAAATCTGTACAAGAACGTTTTCACGAACTAATCATGATTCATCAATAACTTTCCTTCTGAATTTTATTCTAAATATACAAAAAATAAATAAATGTAGGGACAACTGAAACCACTCGTATGCAAAAAGCAACTATTTCAGCTTATTTTTTAAGTAATTATGTTTTACAATTGAATTTGTGATGAAAAACTACATTACCCATGATGCTGTACCAAATTCCACCAATCGGAAAGCCGAAACAAGAAAAATGCCCCAACATATATCTTTAGCTCCACCCACTCCCATGAAGGACCAATGACGGAATTGTCTCCTTACGCTCTCGTAATACTTAAATATTTTAATATGCATATTTTGCAATAAACTTATATTGTTTTTATATCCCTCATCCTTCCCTCACACTTTGTAACACATCTTTCCCTCACCGCTCAAAATGACCCGAAGCCATAAATTTGTACTTTTTTGTGTTTTTTTGTCCAGAAAGCTTATTTTATTTAATTTTGAAAAAAAAAATTTCTATTTTTAATGGCATTTTTTGGGAGATTTTTCTTTTGTTATTTGTTATTTTATTTATCTTTAAATTACTAGATTTGATTAATAAATAATACATAAATAGTAATTTAAGGAGATTCTTCACATTAAGTTAAGAACTCAAATTCAAAATAACTCACAATTTCACGCATAATATCTTACATTGGGTGTCTTCGCCGACCTCTTGTGGAAAAATAATAAAATAACATGATATTTCATGACTCTAGATGGCCTTATATCTCTATATGGAGCAAATGAGCTGTTCCTCTGGGTCCTAAAGCCAGTTCACTTCAGTGTGCATTCAGATACACATGTAGACATTATAAATCATTTTTTGGTAAAGTCATTTGTAGGTTTTTCTATGTGTACTGAAGAATTCCTCACATTCCATTCATTCCTATCGTGAAAGTTCTGATCACATCTGACTCCTGACATTATGCTGCCTAACTCATAATCATACACTGTTCGTTCGTTGGCCAAAGGAGGACTGGCCCCCTGACTGAGCCTGGGTTCTCCCAAGGTTTTTTTCTCCATTCTGTCACCTGATGGAGTTTTGGTTCCTTGCCACTGTTGCCTTTTTCGCCTCTCTTCGCCTTTGTCGCCATTGGCTTTTGGCTTGCTTAGTTGGGGACATTTAACATTTAATTTTGAATTTAACAATACTATTACAACATTGTTTTCCTGTTATCTCTGTAAAGCTGCTTTGAAACAATTTGTATTGTAAAAAGCGCTATATAAATAAAGGTGACTTGACTTGACTTGACTTCCTATGGGGCTCAAATTGACCCGCGAGGGAAGGATTTGTTCCTTTTTTAAAGTTACACCACAAATCTCCTTGAATCCATTACATTTTCTTTGTGTGTATTCGTGGTTCAAGTCCTGGGGTCTTGGACCCCTCCGATGAACACTCAATGTTTAACATGTTAAAAAATGGGTAAACATAATCAACAGTAGTTTTATATTTCTCCATCGATTATGCTTCATGGGATTGTAGTTCTTTCCCTCACTAAAGCCGTTAAGTTCACAGTCTTTTTGTCTGATTTTCAAACACTTTTTCCCTTCAAAGCAAAGTTTGTAATGTTGTGATTCACCTTGTTGCTGGTTGGTTTGGTTCATGGCTTATAACACTTCAGTGTGTGAACTGTGAGCGCTGGGATCCGATTCATGCCTCAAACAAACCCTCACCTAAGTTGCTGATGTGTTCTCGTAGCTGCTGGAAGGTTGTGCCGAAGCTTTTGGCGTACGAGGCGACCTTTGAGGCGTCCACCACGAACACCACGCAGTGCACTTTATCTGTGGCGCTGGGCTTCGTCACGAAGCCCACGGTCTCGGCTCCCACGGGCCGCTCCGGACTGAACTGCACAGACAGAGCCGTGGTTCACTGGACTACACCAGTAACTGTGGACAGATACACACTTCCACATCGAGGTATGTGAGTTTGAAGTAAAGAGGTCACAGTAAAAATACTGGAATTTTTCATGTCAATAATGTAAAATCGTACAGTAAACTAAACTGTAGTAAACACATTTTGAATGGTAATGAAAGTTTACTGTAAAATAATGTAATGTTTTTGTAAATGTAGAAAGAATTACCTAATAATTTACAGTTAATTTTTTTCCCAAGAAATAACCATTCTTTTAACTCTAAAATATTGTTTCCGAAGTATAAATCACCTTATATTTATTTAAAAAGCAGAATTCAAAATGCATGTTCGAGGTGTTTTAAGTGAAAGCAACTTATATATCACTGCCATTGTTTCATCTCAAGATGCACACACGTAATGTCTGTTACTAAGGCACGCTTATAAAAGCTGCTTAAATGTCCTAATTTAACACAGGTCTAACCCTGGCTTTATCTAAGCCCTGTCTGTGAAACCGGTTACATGTTTTAAAGTTACATTTTATGTTATTTAGTTTGGGGGTTTTGTTAAACTGAGGACCCTGTAACGTGTGTTTTAGGTTTGTTTTCATTCTGTTCCTGTTTTCCTGCTTAAGGGTACGTGTACACGACACCGATGTGCTCAAAACGATCCCCATTCACACGGATCCGCGAAAACGACGCAGTGTTCTGCTCCAGGCCAGTAGATGGCGACGAAACACTACAGACTGAACATGTAATACGCATGACGTCATCCTCTTTAGAGATTCACGTTTTTTTTTCTACACGGGGACCGTTTTCAAAAGTTGGTGTTTTCAGGCACCGTTGTCGTGTAAACAAACGCCCAAAACGCATATTTTTTTTCTGTGTTTAGTTGAAAATGGTGCTGTATGAACAGTTCTCTAGTTAGTTTCCCTGGTTGTTAATCAGTTCGCACACCTGTTCTGTTTTACGGCTGATTTCACAATTTAAGCCCTGTGTTTTGTTCAGTTCTTTGTCCATTATCATTCATGTTAACTTGGTTGTGTTTGTCTGATCTCTTACGATCTCCTGAGTGTCCCGTGTGGATCTAGACAACCACGCTGTTATTAATGTACTTCTTCGTGCGCTTCACTACAGCCTGAATTAAAAAAAGTAAATAATAATTTAACAATTAAAAAAAGTTAGTGGTCAAAGTTAGTGTGTGCACTTAAGATATTAGTGAAATATGTTTATCATAATTATTTATAACGTTTACATTTACTAAATTTAGTAGTATAATATTGTTTTCTAAAGACTGGTCAGAAATCATAATTTTTTTTCAATTTTGTAACAATTTGTTTGTAAAAAATTATACACTGTTTACTTATGTGAGATAATATTTTAACAATATTTTTTAGTATAATGACAATGTAAAAGCCAATTCTTTAATTTTGAGAAAAAAAAATTAATTGGTTGTCTAAAGGCCTGTTCACACCGGGACGAATTTCGCACGCGTTATTCGCCGACGTTTAACGCCTCGTGACTAAACAAAGGGCGCCAATGTGAGTGTTCACACTGACGCGTAAAACGCCATGCGTAAAAGCGTAATAAAAAAAAAAACGCCTCGGGTTCGTTTTTTTTGTTTGACGCACCGCGTCAAAAACTATCCGACCAATGAGATTGCCGCTTTTGCTCACGTGTCTGGAGCTTCTGAAGTTACAGTAAAACACAACTTGGGGGCGCTCAAAGACAAAACGGTCTTGCCGACCGGCGGCGAAGAAGATATACGCCAAGTAGCGTCTACACTGCCGGGAAGAAATAGACGAGGAAGATGCAAGGCAAGATGAATGTAGAGCTGCTGTTCTCGTTGGTGTCCGAACATAAAGAACTATATGACAAACGCGACAGCGACTACAAAAATCTTGATAAAAGAGAACTGTTATGGAGTGGTATTGCAGAGGGTGTTTCTGTTTTACATTAAGCGCCATCTAATGTCTGGGAATGAATTTGCATGTTCACTCGGCTCATCGTCAGCGAAAATCGCTTGGGTGTGAACACTAAAAATGCGTTGAAAAACGCTGGCGAATAACGCGCGCTGATATTCGTCCCGGTGTGTACGGGCCTTAAAGGTGCAAAACGCAAGTCTCTGAGTTTTTGCAGAACTACGCCCCCTCTGGCGACAAGCGAAACTGCAACAAGAGTGGTGGCACTAGACACATTTTTTTTTTTCTTTACTTTACGTGGAGTTTGCGTTGGGGTTTGGAATGGACTACAGCCGGTCTCTTTGAATCCATCTTCTACCTTTGACGCACGAGTTGTCTTCGCTGATGCGGAGAATGGCGGCTTATACACAAACCTGCGAGACACAGCCTGGTGAGCGTGAACGCGCATGACGTCACGCCCAGTCTCAAATTCGAGCCCGAATCCCTCTTATATATTTTACTGTACAGGATTATAGAGGCGATCTCAGTGAGCAGAGAAGGGCTCATTCAGCCCATCAGGCAGTTCTTTAAGCATGTATAGGATAGAAAAACAGGTATTTTTAACATGAAAAGTTGCGCAATGCACCTTTAATTTTACAATTAATATATTTCTTGAAAGATTTTATACTTAAAAAATATATATAGTTGCTCAGTCATCATATTTGGTGGTCAAAAAGCTACAAACCCCTGATTTAAATAATATTTCTTACATAATTTAAGTGTTGTGTAGTCATATGGTCTTTCATTGTATCACCTGTGTAATTATGGAAGCGTATTTAAGTAATATATAGATTTATAAACTGTAAAATATATAGACTAATGTGATGCTTTAAGTTTTGTCACTGTATTTTTAACACTAAGGTTCACAAAAAATATTTTATATTTTTTGAAAGACATGACCGTGGTGTTGACGACCTGAAACGCACCTGGTGTCCCTCTGGAGTGTGTCCTTTGATGACCGACAGCGCATCATGAAGAGTCAGTCCAGTGGCTTCCCCTTCCCCGACGCCCATGACGTCACACAGGACCAGCGCCGTGGGCTCGTCCCCCTTCGCCCCCGCCCCTCTGATGCTGAACGAGCCCAGCTGGGAAACAACAACACAAATAAACCACGACTTTCTGCAAACACTGGGCAAAATATAGCTTGAACCCAGCTAACGTTCTCAGACCTTCAGCTAATGTTCTGGCAAGGTTCTCTCAAAGTTATGAACAACGTTCTTACAAGTAATGTTGATAAAATATTAATTCAAAGTTATCTGGTCTTTAATAATGTTAGCACAAAAACATTATTAATAAATCGTTCAGGAAACGTTTAGTTGACGTTTGTTTAAAACGTTCAGAGAACATTCAAAAGTAACGTTTCATAATGTTTGAGGAATGATAAAAGGTAATGTTCCCTCAAAGGATTAGTTCACTTCAGAATTAAAATAAAATTTACCCCCCATTTCATCCAAGATGTTTATGTCTTTCTTTCTTCAGTCGAAAGGAAATGAAGGTTTTTGAGGAAAACATTCGGATGTTTCTCCATATAGTGACTTCAATGGGGTCCAACGGGCCGAAGGTCCAAATGCAGTTTCAGTGCAGCTTCAAAGTCTCGACACGAGTCTCATCTACACAAACCAGCGGACATTTTATAAAAAAATAAATATTTATATACTTTTTAACCACAGATGCTGGTCTTGCACTCGCTGTGATGCGCCACACATTACGTAATCACGCTGAAAGGTCACGCATGTTCCGGTTCAAAAATGTAGGGCGAAAAACTCTCCAACTTCAAAATCGTCCAACATCGTTGTTTGGTTTTGTAAATGGCGTTTGACTTGGTCTTTGCACGTTCACTTTATAACACTGGGTCTGTTCTTATGCCTTCGTCACGCGTGACCTTTCAGCGTGATTATGTAATATGTGGTGCATCACAGCTAAAGCAAGACCAGCATTTGTGGTTAAAAAGTATATAAATGTTTATTTTTTTTGTTATAAAATGTCCACTAGTTTGTGTAGGTGAGACTCTTATTCCTCGGCTGGATCGTGTCCAGACTTTGAAGCTGCACTGAAACTGGCATTTGGACCCGTTGGACCCCATTGAAGTCACTATATGGAGAAACATCCTGGAATGTTTTCCTCAAAAACCTTCATTTCCTTTCGACTGAAGAAAGAACAGACATGATCATCTTGGATGACATGGAGGAGTGTAAATTATCAGGACATTTTAATTCTGAAGTGAACTACTCATTTAATGTTCGCATAACCAAGAAAAAAAAAAAAAACATTTAAAAAATCTGGACGTTCCGAGAACATTCAGAAACAACATTTTTATTAAATCTTTAAGACATCGTCAGCTCAAAACTATGTCAATATGTGTATTGTCAACCTCAGATTCACTTTGATTTCAAAGCTTCAGTTGGAGTGATGTTCACCTTCTTGGTGAAGCTGGTGGAGGACGACGACCCCACCATGGCTCTGTTAATGACCCGTCCAGAGAACACCGACTGGACAGAGCTGATGAAGCTGGACTTGCCCGCGCCGACTGGGCCGATCAGCAGAACCCGGGCTTCAGCCACACTCTCGCTGGCGGGTTTATACGACCGGACCGACTCCATCAGGGTCTCCTTCGCTCTAAACACACCAATGCTGTTAGATACCTCAATCTCACCACACAGAAACACCCCGTCTCCAAGCGGTGGATCCACCTACTCTTCACTCCAGTCCATGTGTCTCCACTGGGGTATGAAATCTGTTACGGTATAAAAAACAAAAAATTCTGAAATAGACACCGAGACTTCTCATTAAAATGATTTGCGAGGTTGTGTTATTTTACCTTGATGAGAGAACTGAAATATTTTAGCTTTTTCAGTTTTGCACGCAGATTTGGTCTCTGAAGGCGGTGCTGAAAAGGGGCCCAGTCCAAATGTCCCGCTGGAAACGGGGCCTGAGGTTGTGGCTTGACCCACACTGACGGCTTCAGGCTTGCTGCTGGGATTGGCTTCAACACTTTTCCCAAAAGTGAATGACATTCTTGATCAGAGAAGGGAGTGTGTGCTGATGTGCCTGAGTCACAGACAGCACAAGATGTTGGATTACTCAGTACACACACATGACACATGCCCCGACAATCCTCCACAACACCAGCAGTATAGACCTTACTTGGGTGTTTAACGGGAATGAAAGCGAGGCTGTGAGGGATAGACATGCATCTCTTCAGTGGGTTGTGCTGTTATTTCATGTTTTTTTTTATTGTTTAGCTTATAAAACACTGCAAAAATATCTTTCCAAGGAATTTCTGTAGACAAAAAACCCCAGACAATATGAGCTGTGGAAAATCATAAGTGATCTAGGAGCTTTAAAGGCATAAAGACTTTTTTTTTTTCAAGGAAAATACGTTTAAATGTGTAATTTTGGTGATCAAAAATGAGTTTTAATGGATAATATTATTGACTACAGGGGGATTTTAAGCAACTCACAGCATTATCTTCACTTATTACAGTCGGGTTGTCTTAATTTTATTTAATTCATGTACAAACGTTTTTAATGAGATTAACAGAGGTTTAGATGTTGATGTTTGTTTGAAAATATGTTTTTAAGTCACCATTATGGTGATCGGTGTTTGATTTAGTTGTGCTCTTGAGCCTTCACTTTTACCTCATTTCTCTTTCAGCAATTACAATAAAGTTTCCAGTGAACATTTGTGCATTGCTCAAAAAAGAAGATAAAAATGTCAGCTTTTTATGTAGTTTCATGACAGATTTAAATAGTTATGTTGAAGGTGAAGCATTGATGAATAAAAAAAAGTTATAAATTCAGCAGTTCTGACAGAAAGAAATATCATTTGTAATACTGGTGCGATCTGTGTGAGATCTTCCAAAAACACTACAACCTCTGTTGTGTAAGTTGAGACGCACTTGCACATCATCATTCAAACCTCAACAATGGTGACAGTTATTCATTCTGCAATGCATGCTGGGAGCCATGAAGTTTTTGAATGCTGGCATGAAACATGTCACCATTGTTGCGTTTCATATGAAGACACTGATTAACAGCCAACATCAACTTTCGCCACAGTAAAACAGTTTTCTGAACACACTGTTAAAACCAGCCAGAGATAAACTAATAAAACAATCAAGAGTGAAGAGCCCAACTACAGGAAACACCGACCATCATAACAGGGATTCATCTTTCCTTCAGAGCCAATATATAAATGCTAGAATATATACACAGTTAATAACTTTTTTACTACAGAAATGAACCAACATTGAACTTACTTAAGCTGGACTGTGACGCTATTTTCTTCTAGAAACAAACTTTATTACATTTTCCTGTTATCTCTGTAAAGCTGCTCTGAAACAATCTGTGTTGTAAAAAGCGCTATATAAATAAAGGTGACTTAATTGACTTGATCTAATAAACTCCAGCACGGCTTCAGTTTAACACTCTTGTCATGTGGACCACATATGAACATATGAATAGGACCTCTCAAACTTTCAAAACCTTTCAGTAGAGCTTCACCAGAGTTTCAGCTAAGGTTATTTTTGTGAGGAACACATAACTTAGTATGTCAATGCAAACCAAATTAAAACATACTTACAACACTTAAGTGAAAAGAGCTGAAGATCCAAGTGCAATGTTTCTCTCGATATCGAGAAAACGAAAGTGAATGTGGTCTGTTTTATTTCCGACCAGCAGAGTGCAGACATTTCACGCATTATTGTTGCAGGGGAAACCATATATTCAAATAACTCAAGATACA
Organism: Semotilus atromaculatus; assembly: GCA_031834385.1. Lineage (NCBI taxonomy): Eukaryota > Metazoa > Chordata > Actinopteri > Cypriniformes > Leuciscidae > Semotilus > Semotilus atromaculatus. The sequence goes on along the minus strand of JAULUF010000013.1, from coordinate 27,333,698 downwards.
CAATCAAATAACACGGTCAAACATTTTCTTTAAAAGATCCTTGATTAAATATAAATATTTTTTGTCTCCATTCAGTTTTGCATGACCTCGAAACCTAAGCTTGCACAAATGTATTTTGGATTAATATCTTGATGATGAACATATCTTTCCATTAAGCTGCACTTAAAGCAGTCAATTCGAACATAAGGATACATTTTTTGTCAATATTTTTTATTACCATCCCCCAACACGCTTGACACAGTAATAAGTACCATACAACTGTATCTTATCATGTACCATGGTATTCTTTCAAGTACAATTTATTGGCATGATATTTTGCATATAATCATTCAGGTGCCATCTGATATGACTGTCATTATATTGCCACAGTACCATAGTGCACACTTGTATAATCTATTTCATTTGTATCAATTTGAAAGATTGAACTTTTTATTTGTCATACAGTTTTCTGGAGGATTTTTTTTGTGAGCATTCCCCTCACGGCACTGCAAAGAAAGAAAAGAAAAAAACACACACACAAAGTACTGTCATTCTTAATTTATCAACTTTATTTGACATTTGAAAATATGCTTACATTTTGGAGTCCCGTACTGTAATATTTAAGCCTGTTAGTGACATTAGCACACACTTGCTATATTTATTTTTTTGGCTGTTTTTTTTTTTTTTTTCTTTAAAGAAGAAAAAAGAAAAAAAAACTAAAACATAGTACTTGTACCTCATAAAAACCGTTTTATCGGCTCAGGAAGGAAAACAAAGTGCAATTTTAAAAGGGTAACGCATAAACTGTCCCACTAACGGATTTATAAAGGACCAAACAAAGAAAAACTTGTTTTAATTGTGGTCTGGTGAGGCCCTTTCCATTAAACATTTTATTTTTCAAAAAGTATTGCAGCCATTGCTGTGACGATGTGCACATTTGTTGAGCTGTCTACTACATGACATTCAACAAAAACAAGGTGATCAGCAAAAAGTATTCACGATTCAAATGACATGCTGCTTTAGTGTTAGTCGATGATGGCAGAACAATAAGGCATTCATCTTTGTATACATGTTTCCAAAACGAGCCAAGACAAGGGACAAAAAAGCAGAGTATTTTCCACTCGCAATAAATGCAGGGCTAATAAGTCACCAGGCTTTCACTACATGTTCCACAAAAATAATCTTTACTTTCCTACATAGTGTTTGCAATAAAATAGAACCTTACATTTTGAAACCACACTTTCCGATTTAATCTGAAAATCGTCATTTGGTACAAAGTACAGCTCTATTACCTTAATGAAATGTTTATCGAGATGGTATAGCTTAGTTTTTGTTCATTCATTAACGAAGGCGGTTCAGTTTTGTTAAACAAAACAGATTTTACTTGCCAAAACTTGTTAAAGGTCCCACTGATACACGTTGGCCCTGCTGTGCATGATTCAGCACAGGACCTGTACAGTGAAACGCTGGGATACATCTGCCATTTACAGACAGATCAAGTGTTAACCTGGATTATTAACTCTATTCTACAATAGCTTTCCAAGGGGCATCTAAACCGTGCAAAATATATGTGCAAGTAATGTAGGACCATGAGCTGGTAACATCTAGGAATCAACATGCTAGATATCAACTAGATGCAATGAATTATATAAAATAACATAACAAATCTGCTAAAAATAGCCATAAAAAATTGAAATGGCAATATTGTCTACCCTGTTCACACAGAATCCATAACACTTTAATAAGCAGCAAGTGTACATGTTAAATTACAGATAAAACATCATTGCTGATGAGTAGAACTGAAATGCTTCATGGTAAACAAGGTAAAATGTGTGAAGAAATTGAGAGGCATCATTTTGCACATTATTTTGAAAGTGGACAGAAGTGCTCTAGTGACAGGCAGGGGTGTGATTCTTCAGGTGTCTTTAAAACTCCACTTTGCATGCTGGGAAGGTCTCGTCCTGCATGGCGACTGTGCTGTTGCTTCCAAGCACTGTGATTGACAGATCTCGCTGCCGTTCATGGGTCTCCTGGTACCAGTTGTGCATAGTCACTGAATCAAAGGTGGGGATCAAAGTCACCTGGAAGTGAACGTTAAAACTATTAAACAATGAATCAGTAAAACAGTAAAGTGACTGTCAACCTGTGCAGAGACCTGACACGATCAGGGTGAGTACACTTTAAACCATCCATACAACTGTACAAACAATGCTGAAGATTATTCAGAATGTTCTGCTTTTTTGTGTACTATTGCTATATGTTCAACACCTTTTGTAGAGCACCTTGAACTTGGGAAAGGTGATATATAAATAAAACATCTAGTTACCTGAACATCTGGCCAGGATGCTTTGCCCTCTAAAAGAGAGTCGAGAATAGATCTCATGACTGTTTTCTTGTGCGGCTCATCTCCACTAATTATATAGCAGGATGAGCGGAGGCGCCGGAAAAACTCCACATCGACAGTGGAAGCTGCCGAGCCAGAGGGCAAATATGCCAAGTCCAAACACACTGCACTGACAGAACCTGCAAGGAGAGGCAATAACATCATGCACAATTGGACTTTTATTACTGTATGGTTGCGGCAGTGGTGCTTTGAATGAATTTAGAGACACAAATCCAAGGATTACTGTAAGCATGCTAAAATCCTCTCAGATAGAAATTCATCCCTCACTAATTGACTAATCCAGTGGTTCACAACTCTAGCCCTCGATATCCACTTTCTGGCAGAGTTTAGCTACAAACTTGATCAAACTCAAATACCTGCAATTTTCGACTAATCCTGAAGACCTCGATTAGCCTCTTCAGGTGTGTTTGATTAAGTTGGAGCTAAACTCTGCAGGAAAGTGGACCTCGATGGCCAGAGTCGGGAATCCCTGGACTAGTGAAATGTCCTGCCCAATCCCCAATTCATACTTTGCACGTGACGTCACAAGTACTGGCTGGCGGGCAAGAACGTCGTTCTCCAGCAACGAAACCAGTAAACTAATCAAGGATCTTGCCAGGACGTCGCCAGTTTTACTATACAAAAGTTGGTGTTTTGAGGTGTAAACGAAATGCCAGATAGTTGTTGTGCGATTGGTTGCACTAACCAGATAAGATAAGCAACCTTCACAGTATACACGTCTGTGCAGTGATCATTCCATCAAAGGTAATTTCAACATTTGTTTCAATACAATCGGTGTATGATCATGTAATTAATCATGTCTTTAAGTTACCCTGTAGTTTCGTCAATGAACGGCAAGGCGAGTTTCGGCGAGTCAGCCGTTTGTGTTACGAGTCTAAGCTAGGCTAACTGTACGTTCACACCGCCGCCGGCGAGAGCGGCACAATTTATTGAAAATGAATAAACGCACAGTAACGGCTGCCGTATTTAGCTAACAACAACAAAAGTGTGTGATAGGTTGTTTTGAGGCTTGTGATATCTATGGTTTTCAATGAGAACCAGACATGACCCAACAGTAGAGCTAGATTATTTACGGAGGAATTATTACTGCTCGATTATCTTAAAAAACCTTGTCTGCTTTACACAATTTAGCTACCTTGGAGTTAATCCTAGTCCATAGTTATGCAGCTAGCTCGCTAACAGACTTGATAGCTATTAGAAAGACCTGGAACTCACAGGACCCTACGTTGAAAATACCCGTTTGTTGCCCGCCAGGTATCCATGGTAGTCACGTGACTGCAAAGTATGAATAGATGTGCAATTCATATATTTCTGGAAGAAACCATGAGCACTCACTGGATGAGGACTTTGAAAGCCCTGGTCTAGATCCGCTGGTAGCATTGCGGGATGCAGGCCTGGTGTCCAGACTGGACGTAGCCCGAAAAGTTCCACTGGTAGACACCGGAGCACCAGTCTTTGCCTTCCCACTTTGTGTTATGTTTGCAGATGCAGTCTTTAAGGACACAGTTGCTATTTTTTTGGTCTTCGACGTTACATTCTTGGAAGATCTACCCTGAGCATCAGCCTCTGGGTCGGCCATGCAGGCACCAGGCTGGGGGGGCAGCGGGGGTAAATCCTTCATTGGGGCAGGTGGAGGGTCTTCAGAGACACGCTGGGAATTGTGGTGTAACAAATGAGTGCTAGGATGGTCATGAGGATGGTGGGGTGGAAAGATATCACTAGCTTCCTCATCAGAGTCCAAGTCCTCCGTAATGGAGGGACACTCTTCAGTGGCTGGTGGCGCATCAGAATCAGAAACAGAGATGAGAGAGACACTAACAGAGGACGTTGTCTCCTGACCTTCCACTGACTGATGATCACTACTACTGCACTGGTTCGGCTCTTGAGAGAGGTCAGGACTTGGGGCAACACCCTCACAGGACAGTCCCTGCTGGTTCTCTGCATATTTGTGATGCTGAAACTCACAAGGTGAAACCAGACATAGATCGACATCATGTGGAAGGATGTCAACCTGTGGTCCAAAGAGGTGATTCTCTGATTCATCATATGTGTGGTGACTATTATGAGATGTTTTTAAATCCGTTTTTGGGTCGCGGTCTGCTAAATGTCCATTAGTGTATGCCAAATTACCAATCTCCTCCTGTGAATGACAAACAGGCACTTGCTCAAAGGATAATGAATCATCTACTTCAGTGGAGTGTGGAGAGCCAACTTCCGCAGGAAAGGAAGTGAAGCTAGGAGAGGCATCGGGTAGAGTATCTTTAAGTGAAGTAGAGGAGAGAAAGCTTGGTTGTCTATCTTGTGATGATATGGAGCTGTTTTCTTGATTGCTTCTCGAACAACCTGCCATCGAGTTCTTGCAGAATACCATCTGACTGTCTTCAAAACCGATACCAGAAGCCCTGATACCTGCCTTACAATCTTCGCCAGAGACCTGAGAAGCATTATTCTTCACAGAGTCCGTGGGAGAAACTAACTCAAGGGTTTTTTCGTCCAAGCTTGTACAGACATCCTCTTTGGGGCATCCATCAAGCTCTGTTGGAGTGAGATCCAAGTTTACACTTCTCTCACTCTTCGGAGTCTGTGCAAGTGGGGAGGAGGGTCCAATAGCAATGTTTGAGCCGGGGTTCCCATCCATACTCCGAAACTTCTCTGGACTTTCGTCTGTACCTTTTTTAGAGCCATTCACCTGCACATCATTGTTACCAGAGGCACATTCAGTTCTTGAGCTTACATTATTACCTTCAACATCCTGCAATTGTTCATTCTCCAATTTCAACTTTTCCAATTGTGCAGTAACATCCTCAGGCGTAGATGTCTTTGGCCGGTCTGCACTTACTTCACTTGAGGATTTCAGATTGTCCGGCTCTTTTTTGTCTGGCTTTGGCTTCCCTTTGGGTAAAACATCCTTTTTAGGGACCATCAAATCTTTCTTTAGTGAGCCATTCTTGACAACTGACTTTCTAGACTCTGCATTGCCTGGCAAATGTCCGGTGACTTTCTTAACATCCTTACCAAGAGTTTTTGTAGTTTTTTTGTCTTCTGGTTTGACCTCTTTCTTAACTTCTTTTTTCACATCAGGTTTAATATCTTTCTTGGGCTTTGTACTGATATCTTTTTTCAAGGGTTCTTTCTTTTTCTCTACATTCTCATCCTTCTTTGCAATACTTGTCGGTGGCCGTTCCTCTTTCTTCCTAACTTCCCTCTTTTCATCTTTAGCAGGTTCTTTCTTAGTCAGTTGCTTTTCAGGCTTAGATGGTCTTTGTTTCACATCATCTTTTGGCTTTGCTTTTTCCTCACCCTCTTTTCCTTCTTTTGGAACGGTGTCATTAGTGGATTTGGTCTTTGTTTTAGTGTCTTGCTTTTTCAACTCTACTTTGCTTACCTTGTCTTTGAGTAAGGCACTACCAGGTCGATATTCTTTGGAAATACTCTTAAGACTTTCCTTGCTCCCAGCATGCTTTGGCTGTTTATCCAACTTTGATGTCTCAAGGTCCTTCAAACTAACTACTGGGTGTTTGAGAAACTCTAGATGCTTTAGTCTCTCTAAACCTTCAAAGATCTTGGATTCTGGAGTGCACCCAGGAAACAAAACCCGAATTATCTTTTCTCGAGGATTAGCTGGATGCCAAACCAACAGGGCACATATGGAGACCAGACAGTCTAGAGGGATTTCTGAGGGTTTTTTGTTTGGAGTGCTAGCAGGCCAAGTTTGCAAGAAAGCTTCAAGTTCTTTGCTACCTTTGACTGGATTGAGTACATAAAGATCTAGGCGACCTACACCCATCTTCTGGAAAAGAATCACCGGCTCGATTGCCGGCCCAGCAGAGCGACTGAGCTGCTCTGGAAAAATTGACAACCTTTCTAAATGTTGTAATGTTAGGGCAACTTGATCACAACTTCGAAGGACCCTGGGGTCAGTCTGCAATGTTTTGAGTCTTTCAGAAGCATTGAAAAATACAACCCCTATTTCTGGAGATATCAGATTCTTCTGCCAGTCTTCATTGCTCTGCGATCCAGCGGACTCCTCTTCTACTTGTTCCGCCAATTTTCTGTGAAGTAGGCTGTTCATACCAGGAAGATTATCAACACCAACATGGGTGAGCAATACTGAGTCGACTCGGTCTAGATGTCTCACCAGTTTCCAAAAACAGGATCGAGTATCAGACCCCCCATTGACCAAGACATTGAAACCATTCACAGCAAAGAAGGCACAGTCACCTCTTCCTCCGGGAAACACATAGCAGCAGGGACGGGACAGTTTCAGGAAGCCCACTGTACTGGGTGGCACAAGGAGATCAAAAGGCGACTGAGCTTCAAGAGACTCTGACAGATACTCTGTGAACTCCTGAAGGCCCTCCATCTCTGGTAGCACTAATGGAGGGTTGGTTTTAATTTCTATATAATCTTGCAAATTATGCTTTTCTAATTGTGAATTTTTCCACATCCCAGATTCTGGACAGCTCAGGGTTAGGCTGGCTTTCTGAGTAGGGTCTGCAGAGCTGAGCAGATCTCCAATCTGTGTAGGGAAAAACAACTTTCTATTAGAAGACAGTATAATAATATTAATTGGAGGTAATTAATTTGTTTTTGTGTATTTGAACATCAAGAGTAAAATTACTACATAACTAACTTGTGTGACAAACATGTGACTGACCTCTTCATCTGTAAATATCTGGATAAAGTCATTTAGTGAAAAAGACCCAATTTGCAACTCAAGGTCTCCAGTATCTTCAACACATTGTCCAGCAAGAATTAGCAGCTTATGAAGAGACGTATCAGAAATGAGCCGACGGACCTATGAAAATAAAGACACTTACTTTATTTATCAGAAATTATGGTAACACTTAATATTATTAGAGAGTATAAGCAAGCTAATGTTGAACTATACAAACCGTATTCAGCCCTCAAATTGAGACCCTAACTACATTGTACGAGGCATTAAAAGAAGACACTTGGCTGCTGCTCTGGATAGCAAATATAACTGGACAAGGTACTTCAAGAAATGCATCAACATCTCCCTGTGTTTACACGGTCTACCGTTGGGTAAACACCAGTCAAATAGCTTTCATACATTTATCAGGAAATAACTGCAATGGCCAGAGAACAGTGGACAGGAATTGAAGGTGCATGTGTGGATAATACAGCAAAACCAATAGTTAACAGTTTAAATGTAAGAAAATCAATTATATCATAAAGCAAACATTACTCTGTCTTTGTCTTACATTTATTCACTAAGCAAATGATTTTATCCAAAGAGATTAACAAATGAGGAATACAACAAGCAAGTCATCCTAAGGGGGACATAACATGAGAAGTGCTACAAATACAAAGTTTCAAACATCTAGAATAGTACAAGCTAGAACAGGGAAGGATTTATCAGTATTTTGATGCTATTATATACTGTATGTATGTATGTATCTTTTTTTTTTTTTTTTTTAACAGTGCAGCGTAATAAACAGCAATATTTAACAATAAATATTATTTATGAAAAGTATCTGGTAGGGACTTCCATGAGCATGATTGCAAAAACAAACTGATGAATCAATGTTTTGGCATCTGAGGTTTAAATCTTAGAGGATATTAAGAATCATTCTCTACAAATACTCCATATAAAATATTTGCGACTCCTTCATACTCTTGCGACTTACAAAACTAGTCTTTTGATGTCCTTTTCGAGAAATTTAATAGCCCAATAAAAAGCTATTTAACATCAAAGCGATACAATGTTACTAAAAATATTTTTATTAGTAGCCCTACTTCAGGTAAACTAGTTATAATATTAGTGTGTTGCAAACTACACAAAGACACTCACCTCTGAACAAACCAAATCATGAGACGGGTTAACTATCACCTGGGTCTCTAGCACATCCCCGCTGTGCTGCAGTGTCTTCTGGCCTGCGGATGGAGACACAGTGGGAGATCTTTTAAAAATGTTAGTCCATAAACACCAGGTAATTATTTTAATTTATTCTGTACAGATACACACAGTGGCCACAGCACAGTGACAAACATGGCAGCCGAACAGGCAACACTATTTGCAATTTAATGGTAATAACAGTGGGTTAACAGACAGTCTATGTGCTGGTACACATTGAGCTATGGTGCTGACGCAGGTAACACAAGTTTGAGTGTGAAGATTTCCTGATCCGAATGGTGCAAAGTCCAAAACCCACAGCATCATATATCTTTATGAGGGGTTATTTCTCTAGATGAAAGGTTCTGCTTTACTTCCTCAAATTTTCATTTTTCGTGCCAACAAAATAATTTCGAGGCTGTGGATTAGGAAGTACAGGACATTAAAGGGGTCAGAAAAAGGATGTTTAAGACTAGCTGCATGACATGTTCCTGTCTTTTCCACAAACAATGAACAAACGTGAGCCGAAGGTAATTCTAGCCTTCTGCTCGGCACCATGACAAATCAAAAACACATGATAGGAAGCGTCTCCTTCCTTCCTGTAGCAGACGCTGAGCTATGACAACATCTTTGCAGCCTCTATCAGTCAACAGACAAATCGAGAAACCATATCTAGGTCTCCAGAATAACCAATAGTGGAGGCACTGGGGCCGCTCAGCTGTACAGATTGTAGCACATGGTCCTTTAAATTAAAAGTTAAATGATGCAACCAGGGCTATTATCAGTAACAAACTATTAAAAACATTTGTGTTAACTGAAATAATGCTGACAATAAAATATCTATAAATAAACTAAATACCATTTAGAAATGTTTCCTTGGCAATAAACTGAAATAAGTAGAAGCACTAAAATTACTAACTGTAAATAAATAAACTAACTAACTAAAAAGTAAATAAAAATAAACGTATTCCAAATAGCAAAATGATATACAATGACAAAAGCACTTTTATTTCTATATTTTTATTAAATAATAAATATTTTTATTAAAAATATATAATAAAACTAAAATAACACTGAGCGCAACCATTAATAGTCATATATAACAATAGTCAACATATTGCATCAATACGTCCAGGAGCGTCCTGTTGTTTGGGATCAATTCATTCAAAGAGAAACTAAAGACAAAACAGGAAATTATATCATAGAGACTCTGGCAGAAGCTCATTAGGTCTTCAGAATATGCGATTTTTTTTTTTTTTTTTTCATGAAAAGGCAAGATTAAAACGATTTTAAAATGTCAATGCGGTGTAGTTTGGTTGCATAGTGCCATAGTCAGAATTTGTCTATTACCCATGCTCTTTGAGGTGGTGACCATAGACCTGCATTATATGACTGACAGACAAGAACGGTTTGACCTAAAAATATCAAAATTGAAACTACTGTGGAAACAAAGACACCTACATCTAGGATGCCCTTGAGGTAAGCTAACACATACCAAAAATTAATTTCAAAGTGAACTATCCCTTTAAAGCGATGTAAAAACATGTCAACTTATTGATCATATAATTATTTTACAGTGTAAAATGTTAACATCCTACACTGATTGAAAGCTTCAATTTCAAAATTCTAAAACTTATTCTTGAATCCTTATTTAATGTTTGAATTGATGCATAGTGTCAAAGCAAATCCACATTTAAGCTAGAAATCAAAAGGCATGAAAATAGTAACTGCAGAAATCCTGTCGCAGTCCTGTTGTTGTTTACCAGAATGATAAAACTCCAGCGAAGCTTTCCTCGACTACCTTCACCGTATCTTTGATCTTATGTAACAGCGATTATGCTGTGGCTGCCCTTCCCGTCATTACAAACAACCGCAGCACAGCCCGTCACATCCGAAACTGCAACATAGTATCACAACAGACACATGTGGCTGATGACAGAAATACAACAGCATGTGGAAATAACAGTACTATTCATGTTGTATATGGGACATGTTCAAAAGTATTAGGGCTGGGATAAGAACATGCACCCAGCTGGTCCTGTTCTCTGTCAGTTTTGTAAATAGGGGTGAGAGGTTTAATCTGATCGCTCTGGTGCTGGCTTTCAGAACATACCGGCTCGACGGGCTGCTCTACAGTGGGACTACACTCAAACTATTGAAGAAGAAAAAAAAAAAAAAAAAAAAAAAAAAAAAAAAGTTACTTTAATGGGGATGTTAATACACTATATGGACAAAGTATTGGGACACACCTCTTAATTTTTGAATTCATGTGTTTCAGGTGTATCACACAAACCTTCACAAACATGTGTGAAAAAAAATGGGTCGTTCTGAAGAGCTCAGTGACCTCAAGCGTGATACTGTAATAGGATGCCACCTTTGCAATAAGTAAGTTCTTGCAATCTCCTCCCTGCTAGACATTTCTAGCTCAACTGTTAGTGGTTTTATTGGAAAGTGGAAGCGTTTATGAACAGCAGCAACTCGACCGTGAAGCGGGAGACCATGTAAAGTCACAGAGCGAACGGGTCACTAAGTGCTGAGGCACAGAGTGTGTTGAAGTCGCCATTCCACAGCTGAAGAGTAACACACTTTAAACTGTGTGGCGGGAGCTTCATGGAGTGGGTTTCTGTGGCCGAGCAGCGTCAGGCAAACCTCACTTTAAGCGTGGGACGCAGTGGTGTAATGCACACCGCCACTGGACTGGAGTGACGAATCACTTCTCTGTGATGGACGAGTCTGGGTTTGGCGGATGCCAGAAGAACAGTACATGCTTGATTGCATTGTGCCAACAGTAATGTTTGGTGGAGGGGGGACTATGGTGCGGGGTTGGGCTTGGCTCCTTACAGTGAAAGGAAAAACTTAATCCTTAAAGGGTTAGTTCACCCAAAAATGATAATTCTGTCAGTAATTACTCGCCCTCATGTTGTTCCAACCCCGTAAGACTTTCGTTCATCTTCAGAACACGAATTAAAGTATTTGTGATTAAATCTGAGAGCTGGATCACTCCTCCATAGGCTTCTGAGGGACTGAAACTTGTTCTCCCGAAAAGTTATTAAAGACATCGTAATAGTCCAAGTGACTACAGTGGCTCAATCTTCAGTTTATCAAGCGACGAGAATACTTTGTGCGCAAAAAAACTAAAATATCGACTTTATTCAACTATTAATTTCCTTCTCGGTCGGCCTCGAGATAGTTCTCGTAGTAAAACTATGTATCGCTTCTGTGGTGTACGTCACACGCATCATCACACACATGACCAGCGTAGTCACTTGGACTATTTTAACGATGTTTTTAATAACTTTTCGGGGGAACAAGTTTCAGTCCCTTAGAAGCCTATGGAGGAGTGATCCAGCTCTCAGATTTAATCACAAATATCTTAATTCGTGTTCTGAAGATGAACGAAAGTCTTACGGGGTTGGAACAACATGAGGGCGAGGAGTTACTGACAGAATTATCATTTTTGGGTGAACTAACCCTTTAAGACATTTTCGACAATTTAATGCTTCCAAATTTGTAGGAACAGTTTGGGGAAGGCCATTTTCTATTCCAGCATGACTGTTGTTACCTGACTGTGCTCCAGTGCACAAAACAAGGTCCATAAAGACATGTTTAGAAGAGTTTGGTGCGGAGGAACTGACTGGCCTGAGCCCTGAACTCAACCCCATCCAACAGCTTTGGGATGAACTGGAACGGAGATTACGAGACAGGCCGACATCAGTGCCTGACTTCACAAATGCTCTACTGGATTAAATGAAAAAATCCCACAGACACTCTCCAAAATCTTGTGGAAAGCCTTCCCAGCAGACTGGGAGCTGTTATAGCTGCAAAGGGGGACAGCTCCATATAAAGGCCAGTGTATTTTGAATGCAATGCCCTGTTGCTGTAATCATCAGGTGTCCCCAAACGTGTCTTTTTAGACAACCAAATGATATAGTTAAAGGAAGATCTCAATCAGCATGGCAGCATTAAACTTGACCACAAACTAAGAACACAACCTACATACAAAAAACAAAACAGCGGTTTATTTTTCTGCAAAGAAAAATGAGCAAATATGAACAATACTATAAAATAAAGACAATAAGATGCTACAATCTTTTCTTTAGTTTAAGGCATATCTCCAGTTTTGTCTCTTTGGTCTTGGGGAAAAAAAAAGTCCCTACTGCCAAAAGTATACAGAACCCAAATATCTATTAGCATAGATGGGAAAGCTGGGAACTCATGAGGGACAAAAACACTCACTAATGGGGTCCAATATAAACATGTTTTATAATTCAATACCATATAGACAGCACTGTGGATATAAATCCGTTTCAGGTACAGGAAGGAGAAAACAGCTTGACAAGAGATAGACTGACATTCCTGAACAGCTGCTCAATGATTAGTCAGGATTAGTCGGCATATGTGCCTGGAAATGACTGGGCCAGTATATACACCCGTCCCCCAATGTCTTCAGGGACGCACAGACAGGAGACGGTGGTAATGAAGGTTTTCCCCCGCTGGTCCCTGACGCTTCAACACAGTGTCTTCATTGTACAAGCCCAATCAAAACACTGAAAGCTTGAGCTCCCTGTGATCTAAAAGGCACAAACAAATTATTAATTCTTAAACGACACAAAGAAAACAGTTTCAGTCTGTTTGTGCTGCAGTGAAGGGCTGTGTTGTTCTGGGCACAGAGAGGTTCACAGATATAGATGGGTCCTTCCAGCGGATTCCTCTGTGAGGTGACGTTCACGAGAAGAACAGTTTGAGCCGGAGGGGAAGTTCAGATCAGGGAGACTCTTTTACATTCAGTATAACATCTAAGACAGGGTAGGAAGTACGAACAAACATCTCATCTTAGGGGCTGTTAACACCGTTTTCAACAAAAAAATGAAAACTTGATGCGTTTTGGTCGTTCATTTACACGACGACAGCGTTTAGAGAGACGTTTTAGAGAAACGGTTTTCAAAGTGCAAGTTTTTGCAAATTATACTGTTATCGTCTCCGTGTAAACTACAAAACCATGACTCCATGAAAACGCTGACGTCATGCGCATGTGTATTACGTGTTCAGTCTATAGGCGCTTAGTGTTTCTTTACAAGGTAACATCGCCACCTACTGGCCTGGCATGAATAATACAGCGTTTTCAGTCGTTTTTACGGATCCGTGTGAACTGGGACAGTTTTGGCGATGTTGTCGTCTGTAGCCTACGTGAAACATTTTCATGAAAAATGGACTGACGTTCCCATTATTAGTACATTGATGTAAAATAAGGCGACGGTATGTTTACACGACAACAAAGTAATGGTAATGGTAATTTGCTGGAATTATAGTAAGTAGAGCCGATGAATAAATAAACCAGTAAATTAAATGCACACCTTGAGTTGCACGATGTAATTTAAAAATCTATCTTAGTAAATAGTGATTATATATATAGCCTATACATACATTTTGGTCAGACTTTATATTAGCTGGCCTAAACTACAGTTGGATTTTGTGGTAACGGTTAGGTCATAGTTAAGGGTAAAGTTAACAGTGTAACTAGACATGTTAGTTAAAGTCAATTACTTTAAATGTAATTACAACACACCAATATGTACACAATAAGTAAATTGCATCCAAAGTACATAGTAGTTGAAGGAAGCCACCTAATATAAAGTGTGACCCAAACATTATCATATATTACCATTATTATAAATTAATGTATTACGAACAAACATAAAAATCTTTACCTTGAACCACATTTTGTATTATGCAAGATCACATAATGACAGAATAACCCTCAGAATTATTCAATCTAGTAACTCCTGAGGTAAAAAGTATGAGAGAAAAAAAAAAAAATTTTTTTTTTAATCATCAGTCATCGAAGTTATTGTGCAACGTATGTGCAGCCCGCGAGATCAGTTTCATAGAAAGACTCGTTTTCTTGACCTTATTTGGGTCTTTAACCCGAACCCGGACATGTCTACACAAATCCCGTTGAAAAGCATTTGTCCTTCATGTCAGTACGTCATACACAGAATGAAGCATCAGTTTACTGTCTGAGATTTGTGTAGACAGAATCACCGTTTATAATAAATTTAGTTGTTTTTAGTTTCATTGGATTTTTAATTAAAAGCTGAAATAAAATAAATATTAGATTAAAAACTTAAATGAAAAATAGAAATGTCTTTGCAACTAAATAAAAGTTTAAATATTCAACAAAAAAAACTAAAATATTTTACTACATAAATTATATATACATTTTTTTTATTCAAATTATAATACTAAAATATAAAACATGAATATTTCACACACGAAGCTAAAATTAAAATGAAAGCTGAAAATATAAAATTTTAAATATTAATACATGCTATAATAGTACAATAAATAAAATGTGTCCTTTCACATGTAAATAATGTACAGCAGTCCTGCCCATCGACAGCTGTGTGAATACAGGCCACCTGCAGTTTAACAGACCAATATCTCCAGCAGTTGACATGCATTTTCTCAATTACACACACTATAAACTTACACTCATCACTCAGCAAAGCCCAAGCTAGAGTCATCATACGTCAGGAATTATGAGGAATATCTCAATCAAAATGGCACAAAGAAAACATTGTGCTGTAACCTCAACCAAGACACTACACAGAAAAATGTATAATATATCTAATTTGCAAATAAAACCGATTATTGGAATACGTTTAACAAGAAAACACTATTACCATCTTTCTACTTCAAAATCTCATCTAATTCAACTTGCCAATTCTTTTTAAATATTTGTGACATTTACTAGCAATTTCCAAGTGAAACTGGTTTTTACACCATTTCCCCCCAGTGTAGCCAGTACAGTTGTTTTTTAATAACAACAATCAGCAGTTAATGGCTCACACACAGCCAGGATGGCGGCAGCTGGTCAAAAAAAAAAAAAAAAAAAGACTACATTTGTGACATTGCTGATTTAATCCTCACTGTAGGACCATGCTTAAAAGACAATCATTGTCCATCCTGACCTACTTCAACAAAGCTGTCAAACTTTACATGCAGGTGACAGGAGAAATGCAAACTGGCTTGACTGTTTCATCTGTGTGTTAACCACTTTTCACTGACACAAGATAATTAAATAAGTCATGACTCATGACATGGATGAAAATCCACTGGACATTTACATCCATCCATGAGAAAGAATAGCAAGTCAGATTTCATTGGTGTCTTCATTGCTGAGGTCAAAGCAAAAGACCCAATCATCAGACGCCAGCCAACGATCACTCGCACTCGGCATCAGAATCACATCCCCACGCCTCGAGATAAACGGGTCAGAATATACAGCACACACTAAACCGGGTTATAAAGCTTGAGCAGCACGGCTTGAATATAAAGTTGTAAAGAAGACTTGGGCCTGGAGAATTTCAGCTGTTGGTCTCTTCTGCCCCACTCCAGTCTGTTTGAACAATTTTTCCAATTTATTTAACTATTTGAAAAAAAAAGTATTAAATTAAATTCAATGACTTTATTATTTATGACGTAAATTTATGAAAGCATTGAAGGCTACATGCTGTTTAAACGAAAATCTTGATGATATTGAGAAATATTGCTTATAAAAAAAATCAAGTGAAAAATAAGCAACCTTCTATGCACACATTATTATTATTATTATTAGTAGCAGTATTTTTAATGAATGGAGACGTAGCTAAATCTATTGTACAGTAGCCTAATATAATTATTTCTGTCAATTTATTTCAGTTAAACTTTTATTTTGATCAAAAAAGGAGGAATAATATAATTACCTTCATATAATTATTTTTATACTCTAGCAAAAACGTTTACGGCCCCCCGTGAAACTTTGCGTTCGCTCACAAAAACTGAAACTTTGCGTTCGCTCACAAAAACATTTGCGTTCACCATGAAACGTTGCGTTCAATTGCAGTACGTTTTTAGTTCCCCCCTACTCTACTTGCAAATCTTTTCGTTCAAATTTTCATCCGAACGCAAAGTTTCTTAGGGCAGTGAAAAAAACAAAAAACACAAAATCATTGGAATGTTATTTCTTCCCATGTCATATTATTTTCCATCCCACAAAATTCCACAGATCTCCCACCAAAATGAAAATGCCAAACCAAGACAAGGGTGAATATTTGATATATTGTTAGCGTCTTACCTTTGAGGTCCTCAGAGAAGCAAGCGGAGTGTCTTGAGATAAACAGTTTGAGCTGCTGGTCTATGTTGCAGGCGGTCAGGTCCACGTCCCACGAGCGAACACCTGTGCAGAGACAAACCCAGCCCAGTCAGACTTCAGTCAACGCAAGCGAAAGCTCAATTATTCATCGACCGCATTCAGCGTCCACATCAGCCTGTGGTCCATGGGACAAGAGACAGTGACACAGACTATTTATAAACCTGGTGAGATGTTCTGTGTCTGCTGTGAAACAAATGAGGTGGTCAACCACAGACTTCACAGGTTTTGTGAAACCATGAGCTTTCAGCTTTCATCTTCAGATATAGAACTAGTTATAAGTTATAAAATGAGGTTAAAGTTCTTTGGACAGAGATAACCCAAAGACAAAGAGCCACAGAAGATAATACAGAATTCAAAAGAAACTGGATTTTTTTTTTTTTTTTTTCTGAGCCACAATAAGATGACCTCCTTCCAGCGCGGACTCGTTTAAGAAGAGCCCTACTACTGCACTGACTTCAGTTTCTCATGTGCTGCCAAATACCAGCTCGGGTTCAGTAAGAGACACCGATTGTTGAGCTTCCAGCAGTGGTGGAGCATGACTAGGGGTGGGCGATATACACACTATTAACTGCTAGAAATTTGCCAACCGGTATAGGTTTTGGACTATTGCCTGTCTCGCGGTTACGCTCATGTGACGTTGATGTGCTGCGCGGTCACAAAAGATTATTGTTTGCATGCGTTTTTACCTCTTGCGGTTTAAAACAAGTGATTTTAAACTATTTAAGCACAGTAAGCGGTACAACTCATTTTGCTATATGTGCGCGCTGTCAGACTGTCTCAGCCTTAAAAACGTGCAGCATGAAGCCGCTGCTCATAGAGCCAGGGGAAACTGACCGGTTTTGCCGCCTAATACGCTGATTTCACGCAGCCGTTAGTTTGAATGGAAAGCGAGGAAGAAAACCGAAGTGTCGCCTTTAATCACAGGAGAGTCGTGAATGCGATGGCGATTTGTGTTTAATGTAGAAATGAGTTATTCTAAAACTGTACATACATTTCTTTCATACATCAGACTATATACAGTGAAATTCATTTATAAATAAAAAAAATTGTTTTATATGTATAATTCAAAAAGTAAAAAAAGAAGCAGGAACGAACTATATACATATCCTATATTGGATGTTAACATCCAATAGTGTAAATCCCTAAATCAAACAACAAAAAGAGAAAATCTCTCACTGCTCTTGAATCACTTTTGTAAAATGTATATTTAATTTACACAGTGAAGACTATGCATGCAGTGTTTTAATACATTTGATTACTTTTAATATACAGTAGTCAAGTCAAGTATATTTATATAGCGCTTTTCACAATACAGATTGTATCAAAGCAGCTTCACAGTATCAATCAAAACAACATAATGTTCGACCTCCACATTTGGTAGAGCTGATCAATGGTATTAATGATTGGTTAATTATTTTGAATATCCCCAACTGAGCAAGCCAAAGGCAACAGTGGCAAGGAACCGAAAAACTCCATCAGGTTACAATGGAGAAAAAAAAAAACCTTGGGAGAACCCAGGCTCAGTCGGGAAATATTTTATTTCAATTTACAAAACGCAAAGTTTAAGTTTTTGTATACATAAATATACAATTTATGCAGTATTTATTATTGTACGTTTTTTGTTCGGGGTCTCCATTTCAATTGTGTCTTTGTTCAATTGTAGTTTGGTTTCCTATATGCTTGTAATTAGTTTCTTTGTTCTTTCTTTATCACGGTTTACTTGTCTTCAGTAAGCTTGAGAGTTTTTTAATACTTAAACTTGAGTTTTTTTTTTAATGATATTGAAAATGGTTGCAAGAATTATATCAAAATTTTTAATCATAAAATCTCATTAAAATTTTGGTTACTTATTGTTTATGTGTCTATGTGGTGTTTTTAATGTGCTTTAAGACAAACCATGTGTAAATTCATAAGTCGACAGCATTGCTGAGTATTTCCTCCTTAAAACTGCAGTGAACCAAAGACAGTCAAAAACACGGTGTGAAATCGCTGGTGTTTCTGACCTCACAAACGACCTTGTAACCAATCAGATCAACGTGTGATCGTCAACCAGTGGATCTCTGAGTGAGGGAGTGGAGGCGGGGCTCATTTGCATATTCATAGAACCACGTGTATTAAATGAGGGAAGGGTGTCGAGTTACATTAAAGATATTTTAAGGCATGAACAATTTATTTCAAGGAAAGAACGCTGAAATATGTCATTTTGGTGATCAAAGATGAGTTAAGCTATACAATTATTGACCACAGGGGGACTTAGCTTGTCCAACACTGGTTGCCATAGCCTCGGTGTTCATATGCAGTTGCCCAGGAGTGCTTGTTGAACAAACGGCCATAATTTTGTGGACTGGTGTCTTCTAGAAGAATAAAGCTGATCGTGTTTTAATGAAAAGTGGTGCAGAAAAATTGGGCCTACAATCTTCAGGGCCAAACCGAGGGGAACAACAGAATGGTGATTTAAACCACTGTAAATTTCAACCAGCTTCAACAGTTTCTCTTCGAAGGTGCTGACAGCATCTAAACCACAACAAATCTTATTCCTGTCAGATTATTGTGGTGGAAGCGGCACCGTCTGACCAGGAAGAGAAGGAAACGCTGGCCACACACAGAAAGAGGATGTGTGTGTATCAGTCACACGGCCCTTGTGTATAGTCACAGATAAAGAGACTGAAAATCAAAAGAAAGCAGATGATAAAAGGAAAATAACTCCGCTGCACACACGATCATGTCTAACCAGCGTTTTCTCCCAGCCGGACCAACTAAACCGTGATAAAACCCCATTAAAAACCAACAGAGGAGGAAGACCAGCAAAACGACTGACTTTCAACCCAACAGATGCAGCTCACACTTACTAAAGATGAACTCGGAGCTGTGCAAAACAGCACAATGAGGAAGGAGAGTCTGCAAACACAAGATTCGCTATATATAACCCTGCTGTCCATCGACAAAAGAATTGCTTCGCCTTTTCAGGGACTTTCAACCGAGAGAAAACAAGTCATGGACGCACATCTGCTGCGACACGAACGCGCTTATCTTTGATAGTGCGTTCAGATTTGAGGATCGCAGGCAGAGATCTCAAGCAGACAGGGAAGCCATGCTGAAGTAAATGAGCTGCATTATTTATGCTCTGCAGAGCTGCATGGGCTTTTTATGTGCTATGGGATCCAGAGGCCAAGAATCTGGCAAAAAAATAAACTGAAAGACTGGAAAACCCATAGCATAATTCCTACCTCGGTGAGGCTATTAGAAAGATGTATTGTTGCACAGAAAGGCAAGGCTCTGAATGGACATGAACCGATGGCTTGAAATGACACAGCATACTGTTATTTAGTCTGTTGTCTCTATGATATTTTCAAATGGCCGTATTTACGGCAAAAGAGTGACCTTTGACCTGACGCATGATGTACTGACAAAAGCGAAAGCGCAGAGGAAAGAGCAAAACAAAAATGAAGTCTAAAATGTGATTTTTTTTAAAAAGAGAAATGTCAGAGTATTTCA
This sequence comes from Semotilus atromaculatus, assembly GCA_031834385.1. NCBI lineage: Eukaryota > Metazoa > Chordata > Actinopteri > Cypriniformes > Leuciscidae > Semotilus > Semotilus atromaculatus. The sequence goes on along the minus strand of JAULUF010000013.1, from coordinate 27,313,769 downwards.
AGAGAAGCTGGTTGTTGCACAGCCTAATTTGTTTGAACTGCGAGGCATCAAAGCTTGTGATGCTCCTACATCATACATGCGTCAGTGGTTACTCTTTAAGTCGACCTGGCCATCTGCCGTAAGCTAGTTATTTTAGTTTTATAAATTTTAGGCCTTTTGACACAAACGCATCGCTTCAGAAGGACTTTATTAACCCCCTGGAGCACTTTTATGATGGATAGATGCACTTTTATGATGGATAGATACACTTTTATGATGGATGGAGGCACTTTTTTGGGCTTCAAAATCTCATCTTCCATTCACTGCCATTATAAAGCTTGGAAGAGCCAGGATATTTGTTTTTATATAACTCTCATTGCATTAGTCTGAAAGAAGAATGTCATATACACAAAGGATGGCTTAAGAGAGAGAAAATCAAGGGGCCAAACTGAAGTAACCCTATAAAGGGACATCTTTGTACCTCATTTACCCCTGAAATGTACATACTGCTACTCTAAGGTACTATTATGCACCTTTTAGGGGTGCGTTCGAATAACATTCAAATGTAACATTACTAAAATGCTAACATTTTAGGAAGGCTAAAATTAAATGTTCACTTAACTTTTGCATAACCAAGAAAAAAAGTCAAGACATTTTTAAGAAATTGACTGTTTAGACGTTTTGAGAACATTCGAAATAACATATTTAAAACTTACTGGGAATGTTCGCTGGGTTTACAGGACTCTTGGCATTGCTGAAAGCTGAGAGCCCAGTTCAACAGTAAATATGCGTATATGAGCCCTAAGTGGGCATTCATCTCTTTTAGTTCCTACTCAGCTGACAAAATGAAAGGAGGTCAAGGTCATATATGAACAAAAGGGAGTCTCTGGAGTTAGTATATGGTTACATCCATGCCATGTGACAGCTTTCAAGAGACTTTCAATGAAAATTTGACAAAGCTCCCCATTTATATTACCCAGCCTTTTATATTAGCAAATCCTCAATACTGGGGTACGTTTTAAAGTTGTAATAGGATTAAACTGGCAAAAGAAATTTGATTAAACTACTAAATTAGTTCTTCCTCGTTATGTTCCAACAATATTTAATAATAATAATAATAATAATAATAATGTTCCAGCAACAAGAGCTACAAAAAAGACACTGACGTAATTTTCTGAAGACCTTGCAGTGATAAATTAAGTTTGTTTTTAGCGATTTTTCTCTTCATGACGTAAACTCAGAATGATGGGCGAGGGAAGTCTCTCATTCAGTCACCATCCCACAGTAAGACAAATGTTTACCTCTTTCAATCTCGGACACTAATAAATCCACAAATCCAGCCGGACCGGGCTGTCCGACAATGACGAGCAAAGAGTATTTATCGCTGCAGAAACCGGGACGAGCGCTTCGGTTGGAGTTTTCCATGCTTGCCAACTCGCCGATGTGGTCCGCCGCCATGTTGCAAAGTTTATCAATTCACGATGTCCGATTCGCAAACGAATTGTTCATTGGAATCGGTTCTTTTTAATGATTTAGTCGAATCGATTCTCCCCAGATCCACTACGCGGAACTTAAGAAAAAAACAGGAGCAACAAACAAACAACACTGAATTTGATATAAAGATGATTTCTTTTTTCAAAGATGTAGGAACTGTTAATGCAAATCAGGGACTCCGAATGAATCTGGTACGTTTAGAACCAATAAAACACACCTATATATAACTTAATCGAAAAGATGGTGATAGCCGCCAACGATTAATGTAGGTACAAAATAAAGAAACGCAAAATGCTGCGTGTTGACTTCTGGTAACAATTTAGACTCGAAAGAACCGGTTCATTGAAATGATTCGTTCGAACGAACCGATCCACTCTAATGAATTGGACTACCCAACGGTACTACAAGCGATGCGCTCAGGGAAACACCCACAATTTACATGTGAGGGGCGGGGAATAGTGCTTGACGTCATTTGTGTCCAATCAGCTGATAAAGAGATTGCAAATTGATTTTTAAACCTTATTAAATGAAAACTTGCGCATTTGATGTGCTGTTTTGAATGCCCTCAAATGTAAAAAAAGAAACAGAAAAACAATACATTGTGAAGTTATTTATTTTATAAGGAAAATGCCATATGCATTAGAAGTGGGTTTTAGAACCAAATTTCTTTTTTTAGAAAATATTTTAATGTATTTTAATGAAAATATTTTATGTCACTTTAAACAGTCCATGAATCAAAATTGACCATATTTGTTATTTGTTATTTATTCGTATTTGTTATTATTTGGAATATTTCTGTTTTTATTCAAAAATGATTTATTGGTGGACATCATTATTATTATAAATTCATGTTCCTCATAATCTTGAATCAGAATAACTCCGCAGCTCATCTCTTCTCTGACGAGGGCGGGGCTATAACCTGTCAATCACATGAGATCCACCAATAGCAGACCACGACCATCCAATCATCTTATAAATTCACACAAACAAAATCAAGTCCCGCCCTACATTAGTTCTTGTTCATGAGCCGTTTCACTCGGATATACTGCACAATGGGGAAGAAAAGACTATGTTTCATGACAACTTTAATATTAGAATGTAATAACTCATTTTCTTGTGGCATTGAATAAAAAAGAGAGCATTTAAAATGCAATGCAATGAAATGCATACAAATTGGCATTACAAATGAGGTTAAAGGTTGGCTGGTCGCAATTTCTTGCTAAAATTGCGTGTAAATAACCTTGTTGCAGTGTGGCAAATATTTGTACTTACAGTTAAAATATTTTATGTAGATCTTAATTATGCATGCTTAATATATTTGCTCTTTAGATGAAGTATAGCATGCCACACTGCAGGACACTGTCATCACCACTCCCAGGTCTATATATCTTCAGTCTACTATTTATCAAAATGTATTTGAATTTACGAATCCATCAATTTATAGTAAATAATGATTAATGTGTTATTTACTATTTACCTTTTACTAGTCGTTTTTGTGGGAGGACTTTGCATATTGCATCTAAAACACAAACACTAGCCTATACTCCTGTTATGTCCAAGTGCTTTTATCCTGACCTTAAACATGTCCCTAGTTATACTAACCAATTTAAGATATATTTAATCTGATTTCATAGCTCACTCTTGACATGACACCAACTCCTGATTCATTTAGGTTTCATATTCATCAGGGAATATAAATACCCTCGCGCCATCTTGTGACCGGTCATAAAGTTGCAAGCTCTAATGAAAGTCAACTATGAAACAGTAGTACGACATTTAATGTTTTACATGCTCTCAGAGTAATCAGACTTTGAATAAAAATAGAGATTTATACAAAAATGCATGCATTTATTTTATGCGTCAGTTTGATAAAACGTGTTACAACTGTGACTGGAAACAACAAATAGCACGGGCACATGAAACGGCTGGTTATGGCAGAAGGAGAGATGTGTTCACAAGCACTTGAGGATGGAGAAACTGCAGCTGGTTCCTCCTGGACAACTGCACAGCTTCCCGAAGCGAGAGCCTTTCCGCACCGCACACTGCTCGCCTGCATCACACTGACACACACTTGTTACATTCCTTACTGTTGCACAACACATTGTAATTATATTAGTCCGTGCTGAATACAACTGGAACAATCTCTTTATTAAGCAATTTATTTTTGAAATATAATCATAGTATCTTTCTCTAAACAAAATGTTTCAACCATCTTCTTATGTTCACAATATAGCCTCCCATTCTGTTAAAGGGATAGTTCACCAAAAATATAGTAGAAAAAATAATTACTATGAAAGTCAATGGGGTCCATCAACTGTCTGGTTACTGACATTCTTCAAAATATCTTCTTTTGTGTTCAGCAGAAAGAAACTCATTAAGGTTTGGAGCGACTTCCGGGTGAGTAAATGATAGTTTTCATGTTTGGGTGAACTGTCCCTTTAAGGGTCGGTCACACTACACTTTTCCCTCCTTGACTCCATACGGATGCTGGGGACATAAAAAAAGCAGAAGTTTTGCATTCCGGTGGGTTCCTAAGTTTAAAGGTGTGTATGACATTCATGACATGAATTAAAATAACGCAGTAAAGTGAAGTAGATTGTATATTTTACTTTCTGGATTTAATTTGTTACATGTTCTTTTTATGTTTATAAAAACAGACATGTGATGTCATATCCCAACCGTTGCAGTGTCTGTGAAGAAAATGTCCTGAAATGTAGGCTACTGTGTTTGCAAATGCATCCAAATGCCCTGTACTGCAGCCAGACACCAGGGGGCGATAGAAATATTTTCAGCACACTTGTGTCCGACTCGTCCCACAAATCCTGAAAAGTAAAGTAAACCAAAATATTTCTATCGCCCCCTGGTGTGTGGCTGCAGTAAAGGTCTTAAACCCCGCCCTCTCCATGTAATCTAATGGGACGCAAGCGAAATTAAAACATCAAATTACACCTCAAATAAGTTTTTTCCAAAGATGGTTTCTGTCATTTTAGGTAGTTTTTATCACGCTAAGTTCAAGTGTTCGCTTTCATTCCTGTTAAACATCAAAGATGGCGCTGCTGTGAATAAGGTCTATGGACGACTCTATAGAAATGTCGCGTGCTCAAACTACGCTTTAGTCAATCCCTTCAGATCGGAAAAGCACGTTTCTTAATGTTTAAACAACAGATTTGATGAATTATTGATGTTTTGAGGTATTAGTTGGTTTGTTCCCCTTTAAAAGTTTATAAAGAAAAGAGAGTTTGATCAAATTAAAGAAATTCAAAATTATGTTAAAAAAAACCCAAAAGGCACTCCTGTTTTCCTCACAAAACAAAGCTCTTTATTTAAAGTGCCTGACCCAATTACACATTGTTATTGCTTGTGTAATTAATTATATGTGTGTGTAAAAATGACCAATGAACAGACTTACCAATGGAACCCAACCGAACTTCTTCTCCACAGTGGGAATCTGTTTGTTTCTCAGTTTTTCAAGAACTTCTTGAAGAGCCTCAATCTGTAAAATTATTGTTCCCCCTTATTAATCGAAATGTTCATGCTGTAATTGTTGATTTCCTGACTAAGAAAAGATGTCTTACCAGTTCTTTCTCCTCTTGAGCCTTCATGTTATCTCCTGGCGAGCGGATCTCTAGAAAATCGTCGCAACTGACTAGTAACATCAAGACGGAGCAGGTTACGGTGAGAAGCAAGACCCGTTCTCTAACCATCGTGTCGAGTAGCAGGATTGATTTGAGACGGATGTCTATTGTGAGCGACTCTTCTCATGTGACAGAAGGAGGACCATCTCAAGCGTTTATATGCTCTCTGTGCACTCACACGTATCGTTTCTAAACGCATCAACATGAAACGCAGTGTCTGACACGGGTCGTGACCTCACAGCACCTCGAAAGGCAATGCAAACTACAGAAGAACGTCAGCAAGATGATTCATACCTCTGACCCATGAACCGCAAACATCAGACCATTCATGTACACCTAACCTCATCTTTAACTACAATTACCAACCGGTTTTATTTCCGGACACCATCATTTCATCACCGGAACAGCCATGAAAAGAAATAGCCAATTTAGGGAATTGCAAACAAAAGTAAACATCTCAGTGTTGATGAATAACTGAACAATTAGATCAGCACAAAGGCGTCATTTCTTGCTGAAGTCGATTTTGTCTCCACCACTGGAGGGTTTGGAACAACATGGAAAAAGCTCGACTTTTTTAAGGACAAAATTACGCCAATGGTTCACCAGGACTTTAACACACAGAATTAGTTCCAAACCGATTTGAAATATTTTCTTCTATGGAACACAAAAAGAGAAATTTAAAACAATGTTCATGCTGCTCTTTTCCATGCTATGAAAGTAGAGAAAAGAAAAAGGACCATATGAGCAGACTGATTCATGCACTTGGGTCTTCTGAAGTCATACACACGACAGTTCATCACATTCAGATACGTGTTATATGAGAGAAACATGTTTCCATTACCCTTCCAATTGTGCAAATTGAAATTGCGAATTGAAAATCCGCCCAATGGAAACACATCAATTTCACAAAAACTCCTATTTATCGCAAAGAAGTTTTTACGCTCTCATGAGGAGGTTTTTCAGGCAATTCGAAAAATAAATATTTCACAAAACTGTTTAAATTCATAAAAACTGTTTAAATTCATAAAAGACAAAAGAATTACAGGAATACTGGATTATAAACCTCAAAGAAACGCCACAATCACGAGCTGGAAGCAGAAATGAGGAGAAACACCAGAAACTCCTCATACGAGCCGCTCACAGGGTCTTTCCTGGCCAATAATGCTTGATAACACACACACACACACACACACACAGACACAGACACAGACACAGACACAGACACAGACACACACACAGACACAGACACACACACACACACACACACACACACACACACACACACACACACACACACACACACACACACACACACACACACACACACAGACACACACACACACACACACACACACACACACAGACACAGACAGACACAGACATAGACAGACTGTGTTTAATAGTATTAATAATAATGGCCAGTACAGTGGCTGGGATTAACATAAACCCACAACATCTGTCGCAATGATTTCTGGAAGGATTATCGGGGGAGGAAAAATGGAAGTTTTAGTCGTATAACATCGGTTAATGGAAACGCGGTCATTTTGCAATAGTTTTTTGTCAACATTTAGAAAAAATTGCAAAAGTTTTGCCCAAATCTGTAATAGAAATGCACCTATTGATGTCAACCCTGCGGTGATGTGTCAAATTTGGGTCTGTTTTTAACAGCTTTAATTGTGCTTACTGCTTTTACAACCACAAGAGCTTAAAGAAATGGCCTCAGGCGTTTCAGAACCAGCAAACCAGCATTCGAGACGCATCCAGCGTGTTTATGCCATATCCCAACATGCACATTCAAATAGGTGGATGGAAACATATCCTTTAGCTCTTTATTTCCCGCTTGTGCATTTTCTTGTCATTGTGTAAATAAAAGTTATAATTAATAAAGTCTTACAGTGCCTGAACATACAAGCATAAAGTAGTTTGACCCCTGGAGGAAGTATTTATCTCACAATTTGGAGAAAAAAAGTCAGCATTACAAGATATTAACACGCAATTGTAATAAAAATGTCAGAACTACGAATTTATAATTCACAATTCTGACTTTTTTAAAAATGTGAGATAAAATCGCTGTTACTAGTTGCAGTTACAAATCTTCATGGAAAAAAAATTCCATTCCATCACGTTGTATAGACAAGCAATAAAAAATAAAATAAAATCATCAAATAGCATATTTGTATATTCCTCTTTATTGTGAAATATGAGACAACTGTGAATTATTGTAATCCACAAATAAATGAATGACAAAACTCCATAAAACACATTATAAGAATGTTAGTTGCATTTACTTTCATCCTTCCCTTCTTTTTTTATTTTAGATAATCATTTAACCACAGAGACAAACAAACACCAAATCACATCAAATCCTGATCGCTGAGAGCAGTGTCCGCTGTGGGTGGGTCTGGCAGTGTCGACTCTGTGGTGTTTGGGGCAGCAATGCTGTCAGTGACGGGCTTGAACTCTTTCCAGGGTTTGGTAGGACAGTTCAGCGGTGTGCGTTGGGTTGCACTAATGCGCTCCTTGGATTCCTCTGAGGATTCTTTGGGATTGGCAGCTGGACTCGATGGTTTCATCGGCACGGCCCTGAGAGGAGACCAGCCTGGTGGCCGTTTGAATCTTGTGAACCCCTGAAAGCAAGATGTTGGGCATAAATGGGTTCATTGAAAATCGATCGCAACACGTTATGCGGTGAAAATGATCTATATAATTGAATATATACAGTATAATTTATGTTTAAATATATTGATGGGTGGCTCACCCCCAAGACACCTTGCTGACATTCAACATGCACTTCTGGGACCTCGTGTCTCCAAGGAGCCACATCCACTGTGGAGTTACACTGCAAAACCTCCTAAACAACAACTGTACGTGTGAGGCTACAAGGGCAAGTTACAAGTACACTTTCTTTCAATTTGTTTCTATGCATAACTATGAAAGCTTGTTTCCGCAACAAAATAAATAAAAAAATATACAAAAGGTAAATGTGAGTTTTTATCTTACAATTCTGCCATTTTCACGCAATTGCGTGTTTCTCACAATTCTGGGAGAAAAAAAAAGTTAGAATTGCTAATTGCGACTTTTTTTCACAATAGCGAGAAAAAAGTCAGAATTTCGAGATATAAACTCGCAATTGGGAAAAAACTGTCAGAATTGAGAGATATAAACTCACAATTGTGTGAAAAAAGTTAGAATTGCACGATATAAACTCTTGATTCCCAACGGGAAAAGCGTGAAAATTGCGAGATATAAACTCACAATTGTGAGAAAAGCGTCAGAATTGCGAGATATCGCAATTGGGAAAAAATCTGAATTGTGAGATATGACCTCGCAATTGCAAGAAAAAGTTAGAATTGCGAGGTATAACTTCACAAGTGTGAGAAAAGGGGCAGATTTACAAGATATAAACTCGCAATTGTGGGAAAAGCGTCAGAATTGTGAGATATAAACAAACAATTTTGAGAAAAGTGTCAAAAATGCGAAATACAAACTTGCAATTGCAAGAAAACTGTCAGAATTGCAAGATATATTGCGAGAAAAGCATCAGAATTGCGAGATATAAACTCACAATTGTGAGAAAAGCGTCAGAATTGCGAGATATCGCAATTGGGAGAAAAATCTGAATTGTGAGATATGAACTTGCAATTGCAAGAAAAAGTTAGAATTGCGAGGTATAACTTCACAAGTGTGAGAAAAGGGGCAGATTTACAAGATATAAACTCACAATTGCGAGAAAAGCATCAGAATTGCGAGATTTAAAATAGCAATTGCGAGAGAAAGTCAGAGTTACGAAATATAACTCGCAATTGCGAGAAAAGCATCGGAATTGTGATATAAACCCAATTAATGATTCACTGTTAATTGTCTTTTTCATTTTTTAATCAATGGCGGAAACAATCTTCCTTAAACAACTGTATTTGAATTCGTAATAACATACATTTATGTATAGAGATTTTCAACATTCTGTCAGACAAAGGACATCTTTGAGTGTTACTAAAGTGCATTGTGCCATCTCAGACTAAATTAATAGATAATAATGTTTAATAGTAAAAGTTTGGGGTTAGTTTTTTTTAAAGAAATGAATACTTTCATTCAGCAAGGATGCATTAAAAGCATGTATTGTTATAACGGATTTCTATTTCAAATAAATGCGATTCAAAGAATCTTGAAAATACGTGTCAAGGTTTCCACTAAAATAAAGAGGGGGTTTGACTCTTACGGTCTTCTCCTGCATTGGGTGACACTCCTCAGTGACGACTTTGAACTCCATCCTGGTGCAGTTGCTCTTCTCAATTTCAAACTGCAATTTATACCTGAATCCAGCAACCACCTACACATGAAGAAAAACCACAACACCACCACATGAACACCGCAGCCCCATTCAACAGCAAAAGAGGTCAATGGATTAAATGAGGTGCTTTTACGTTCATATTTTATGCATCCACCCAAAGTCACACGTTGGTCCTTTGTGTTGCTACACACAACTACACGACTGACTTAACATTTCTACACAGAGCCATAAAGGGTTCTGTCTGGTGCTTCAGACACAGGCGTTCCCATCATGGGACCATTTTATGGATTTAGTTTTAATTATTAATAACTAGACTCATTAAAAAAAAATGTGATTACATTTTATTAATTAAACAACTTGTAAACATACGTTATCACTCAAAAAAAACTTTAAACATGAAAGTATTATGCAGTAATTTCTCCTTATTTAACCTTTTTGGCCTAAAGTGTTCTTTAAAATTGAGTCAACTGAGCTACAGGATCACGGAAAGAAACATTGTACCTGTTTTGTTGCTGTTTTCAAGTCCTTAAAGATGAATAAATGCACATGATTGACAATGCTGTTGGCTTTGGTCAAAGAATGAATGAGCGGCTCTCTCAGTTCTTCTTGATGTAAGTCCATCTTTTCAGGGCAGCCCAGACAAGGGGCAACTTTAGAGGAAATAGCTGGCTCCGCTGTCAGAGAGAGAGAGATATTACGTTTCAGGAAAGAGAGAGTCAAATTTGATGTACTCCACCATCAAGAGTGATTTCAACTTCATTTAAAAAATACTGTTTAATTCATAGTGTACCCAAAATCCTCAACACAGATTCACCAATAAGCTACTAGCTATGTTTCCATCCACACGTTTTTATCCACATTAAGTGATATCGAATGAAAAATGCCTTATGGAAACAGTAAAATGCGATTGAATTTCATGAATATCGACTCAAATGAAATAGGGTCGGTCTCATCGGATTTTATCTTGATCGATATACGGCTTATGCGATAAACGCTGATGGAAACGTTATTATGGCGCGATCCATTTTGCCTAGCAAAACTTAGTTCCCAAATGTTTGCTTGAATGTTGTGCAATTCAGTGAGAAAATGAATGGAAACACCTTAACATGTCTCAAATCAATTCAATATACCAATTTGATTGCAAAACAGCATGTGACGTCATTACACACAGGTTTTTATTCGCTTTAAAACCGTTGGATGGAAACACACTTTCACCAGCTTTATTCGCATGAGGTTTTTTTACCGAACTTCAGATAATTTGATTGACAAGTGGGTGGAAACTTGACTACAATTACCATTGAAATGGAAATCGTATTTTTTTAAACTGATATAAGTGTTTGTAAATGTGTTATGTAAGGACTACACATAAATCTTGTCTGTTACAAGACATATTAACCCTCTGGTGCTGTTCGGACATGTTTGACTGAAAAATGTTACGTTTTTTATTTTTTATTTTTTTTTACTTGGTAATGGTTTTGCCACTTACTGTGTGAACACACACACAACAGAAATCATAGACATGGTTCAAAAAGGTTGAATGGTCCTAAAAAGATAGTCACACTTGTACTGTACGGGGTCAAAATGAGCGCATTTGAAATGAATGGGAGACAAATTTCATCTAGTGGAAGCGTTTGGTACTGCGCACAAACAAAATCTCACTGAAAGCAAATTTTTGGGCTCAACTTTAGATTTATGGATTTGTTTTCTTACAGTTTAGAGTAAAACATGTTTTGGAAAATATCAATTTAATATAAACAATTATAATAAATGTTTAAAGTAATTAACAATTAAAGTTTTTTTACTTTTTGCACTGAAAAGTGTCGTCTGTAAAAAGAGACCAAACTTCAACTTGTGCTCCAAAGTTTGAAATTTCATTTTCAGGATGATGTTCAAAAAAGTGATTAAATGGATTATAACTACTGCATAAATATATTTTAGTACCATAAAATCCCCTACAAATACAACAAAAAACAAAACAAAAAAAATTGAATTAAAATATAGTAAAATCATTTAATTGAAAAAAGACACAAGAACAGCACCAGTGCTGTTTCAAATTTTTTAAGGCATACAATATTAAAGTCTACGTCAGGAGCGTAAAGCCAATATGTGTGTCATTAACTGTAAAGTAAAAGAGAAATGAGACACGAGATCCAGCATTCAGCTGGCAGCCGTAATACAACATACCTGAACAGTCATGCACCAGTAACTCTTGACCTGCTTCTGTAAACAGGACTTTTGCATGACAGATTCTGAGAGCCTGAGGAACCACAACATGTACGTTAACCCAAGACAAGAAAGACAGTTATTCCATTAATAAGAAGCCATGTTATGATGTAGGGGTGTAGCGGTACATGTCTTCGTCCCGAACCGCCAGACGACTAATACAGTCAGTCCCAGGCGATCCACACTCGTCCAGAAGGGGGCGCGCGGTAATGCTACGCTGTTTGCTAACCGCCATAACAGGAAAAAGAGCAGAAGAGACGATCTAAGCACGACCCAAAACAAGCGTTCAGGCACGCAAGAGCTTGACATTAGCCTATATGCTCAGTTTCATTTTTGTGACGCGCTAAACACACTTCAGGGAAAGGAATCTGAGACAGTTGTTTCTGCTGTTATAGTGAGACAAAATCATTTTGCATTGTGCCGATTTGGGATTTCTTGAAAAGGCTTTTCTTGATTTCTTGAACTTTGTGCATCCGCCATTGCCGCCGCATGCTAACGAACCCTCACGCACAAAGAAAGTGACAGCGTAGGCTACGCACAACCCGTTATACAAAACAACTATTCCTTAATAGGGATCCACCGATATGAACATTTTGAACATAACTTTATGTTTGAAAGCTGATAACCGATATATTGGCCGATAAATCTAAATCCAAATTTTTATATAATTTTTGAGAGCCTGATTACAAAAGTCTCACCATTAAAAGCCATGTCCCAAACACACAATTATAACGATGTTCACATTATTATTTTATGTGGCCTACACGACAGACTCGCGCTTATATCGGCCGATGCCGATGTGGTGGCCGATATATTGTGCATCCCTATTCCTTTTTGAGGATTGTGTCTTCGAGCTCGCTTTCATCTTGTAGCCGATGAGTATAAACGAAACTAATCCAACTTGCAAGGAAAACTCTTTATAGAAATTATTGCTATTATTAAGTCAATTTAATAATAATTTTTCTGTTCATTGCTAAGTGCTTACTACCAGAGGTGTAGTGGTAAAAAAAGAGGTGGGTAAACAATAAATTCTCCAAGTCCTTTCTAGAAACGGGGGTCCTGTTCACTTTTAACACGCAATCCGCAATCCTCACTCGCTTTCCCTCACTTCGTGGTTTTGAGCACAGTCTCTGTCTCGCACGCTCGCTCTAGATTCAGGGAGATTTTAACTAATTTGCGGTATAATAACTAGTCGATCACGAGTGGCTCAACAGGTAGATCTATAGATAACCTCATCTTTCAGGCATGTGACAGACCGGGTTGACACTTCAGAGGGGGAAATCGGGGGTGTGGCGTGTGAAACCAATCAAATGCGTGCGTCTTCGGGGATTTGTTGCTTTTTCCCCACAAACTCGTATCGAACCGTGACACCAAAACCATGGTCCGTACCGAACCGTAACTGCTGTGTACCGGTACACCCCTAATATAATGTGACTAGGGTCATGGATAAAGGCTGTTGTCAGGCTAGATTATTGATCGTGATTGGGCAATAGTGCCATTGTGCAATCAAAATGTTGCATAGTTAATTCTAACCTGTAAAACTGACGTTCTTTAGATTTCCTGCATAGCCGTTTTTAACTGTTGTGGTTTATTTTGCGATAATGAATGTACATGTTCCCGTAGATAGCGTCGTGAGATCTCACCGTATCTGCTCGCTGCAGGTAGTCGCACTGATGCCAAAGCTTGTCTCCTGCCGCGGGACAGTCGCTCTCTCTGCTTGTGAAGCGCACAAACAGCACGTCCCCCGATTCATTCTGAGCCTGTGGAAATTACAGCGTTGTATTTAAGGAAGTTGTGTAGATCCGAAAATATTGTCGAATGCAAAGAGCAAAACTAAGTCTTACCTTTGTAGCCTCCAGGATTTCATAGAGAGCCAGTTGAGCGCCTTCGGTTAATATCTCGTTATGTTTGGAAAGAGTTAAATTGACAACATCTCCCACACGTTTATCGTCACACGGGATGCTAGTGTCAGTTTGTCCATATCCCGCAGAACAGTAAAGCCCAGCTAAAGCAAAAACCACCAAGATCTTGTCCCGCATCATGGTGTCATGAACGTCTCTGCTCTTCTGGAAACGGTGTTGGACTGAAAGGGTTCAGAAATGTTCCCGCTGGACTCTATCCGCCCCTGTAATGATTTACTCACTGCTCTATCGCTCAATTCTGTCTCTATCTCCACCTGTCCAAATATGGTGAGCTGGTATTCAGCAGCTGTAACGCAAATGTTTACTCATTTGAGACACACTCGACAACACAGAGAATTCTCTGAATCACTAGTCCAACTCCAAACCAGTGATAAGAGACCTTCACAGAGACCTTCACATGATGGTGCACAATTTGATAGATCCCAGTTTTAACATTTTATTATGGTGGACAATCTGTTCCAGAAAAATCAATCCATGTGCTCTGGACACAAACATTAGCTGTCAAGCCAATAGAAAGTTGTTTGTTTGCAAGTTGTCCAGTTTGCTTACAAAGAGACTATTGATTATATGACTTTTGATTAAAGAGACTTTTTGGATATATTGTACGCATTTATCTCAAGTATTCATATTATTGTGAGTTACATAATAAAATAAAAAACGAATGACAGAAAGAAGTCCATAACAGAGACAAACACGCTGCATTTACCAGTGGTAGAATGCAAAGTTGCACTAAGCAAATTGACAGAAGTAGCCGTGTGTATTTAAGGGAATACTTTGTCCCCTCTACCTTTGACCTGTGCTGTGTGTTTTCCTCTCATTAAATTAAAGAAATTATCTCACATCGAATTCAGTCTCTACAGAGCTGCTACTTGAATGTAGGCCACTTAAGATAATTTACTAATAACTAGATCATTTATTAAAATGTTTTTTTTTTTTTTTATCTGGTAAAAATGCTACAGTTATGTTAATTGTTCATTTACTTTACATTACCATACATATTAAATATTTATATACTATTTTTTTAATTGTTTTTCTATATAAAAAGCATGACCTTCATTTACAGTGAAAAACAGTAACAGGATTTTTGTTTTTCTCTTACTTTTGTTTTTAGTTATGTGGTCATTAATACAGAAACGTAACCTATCCCATATGCCGATGTCTGCAGTATAGTATTTTTTTACTGTAAGTGTTTGTCTTTTATCTGTTTTGCTCATCTTGAAGCGTATATCACTCAAAATGGCAGCCAAGCAGAAATCAGCACTCAGTGAGGAATACCTAGCATAACACCCTCAATTATTAAACATATCCCTTAAAAAGGATGCCCACAGGTTGACTTGAAGGACTTTTTCAGAGGACTTCTCATTGTGTGAGACGTACTGTACAGTAGGGCTTCATGACGTATCGTTTTAGCGGTGTCAATAGCGATCGTAGCTCAGTAGGATCGTAGGATCAGTATAGACCAGGTACCATGGTTCAAAACCCACATGATTCTCGGATTAATTGAAATGTTTAACCATCATAGAGTGAAAATGTTTTAGGACCTGTCAGTTTAAACATTAAAGCGATTTTAAACCATTCAAGACATGGAAGAGAACTCAATTTTGAACTGGAGCGCTGTTATGCGTGCAGATGCACATGAACACAGAATTCCCTTTGCTTTAACGTCTATTTGTGTTTACACATAAACGAAATGTCAAAACGCCAGTCTCAGTGAGCATCCTCATAAACAGAGGTCGATTATGTGAACATAAACGAAAGAAAACGCTTGAGCGTGAAGCTCAACTTCCATAGGATATGAATTGAAAATGCCTCAGTTACGTATGGTAACCCTTGCTACCTGAAGGAGGGAACAAAGACGTTACGTCGACATGCCGACGTAGTTGGGATAATTTCAGGGAGCCCTAACATCTTCAAGTGTCTACAGAACATTGGCGTGCAAGATTTGCATCTTGTACCCTGCCCCCCCGCACGGGTACCGTATAAATACAGAAGCGGATCCACGCACCTTTGTTTTTCGCTGAGGAGCCGAGATAGTGCGATGCTACAGGAACCGTGGCGACGGGGCGTAATGTCTCTGTTCCCTCCTGCAGGGAACGAGGGTTACCATACGTAACTGAGACGTTCCCTTTCAGTCGGTCACGTTCGACGTTACATCGACGTAATTGGGATACCTATGGAAAACGCCACAGTTGCTGCCACCTCCAGCGCCCTACGCCAGACTCTCAGACCCCTCAGACCCCCAAATGACTGGGGCAGAAGATATACGTAGAGAGAGTTCAAACTGCTGTTCCATATAACCCATACAGTAAGACTCTTTGGATAACACTGGGGAAGCGTGCATTCAATGCGGATGCCTCATCCTGCTGTAGGGATAGCCTGGCTAACGTCAGACCTCTTCTCATTGAGACGGGGTCTGGGAACCACATGTTCATTTTCTCGTATTTGAGGCGTGGTTTACGAATGCCCAGAGCCGTTTATTGGGTGCTACGAATGTCTATCAAATGCGCCTGTACGTAGCTCATAGCCAATCGCTTAAATTATACCAGACGACGTATGTAAAGCGACAGAAATTAGACGAGGAAACTCAAATTGAAATTGCGTTTTTACTTAGAACAATATCTAAGGCTGCATCGAAAGATAACTTCGCGTCTGCTGCCATGTCGGATCCATAGATATAAACAAACTGCTTCGGTGTGTCATCATCATCGTCTTGCTGCTTCCTCCCCGTTCTGTGATTGGTCCCCTCGCTAGGCGAAAATCTGGTCCATGGAATCCAGGCTGTCTAGGAGCGTGAACAAAATCGCGCATGGGGAAACCCAGGCTACCGTAGGGAGGTAACATGTCGAGAATGCATATGGACTGGCCGAGAGGGCAGCAACTGGGGTGGCTCCAGCCTGATGTAATGACTGGACCGATCAAACACACCATCGTTCCACTTAATCTCACCCAGGAGGACTCTGTGATGTCTGGTTGCCCCACTGCTCCACTCACACACGTCAAAGACACTTGGGACATCTGATTGTTCTCAATGAGAGAACAGGCCACATGCAATCCCTTTAACAGTATGGAGTTTTCTCCACTAATTCATTGACAAATCTGCCTAATGAATGAACATGCATCTCCCCAGTACATTTTGTGTATTATTACTGTTTGTATGTTGTTGTTTTTTTATATTGTATAATGTAATGCATGCCTGATGATAGATCTAGGAGTTAATGTAGTCCCATCTAGGTGGTGTCTCCTATCAAAATATTCCTTATTTAATGACTCACACTTTGGTGGACATCGCATTCTTATAGAATGCAGTTTGTGTTTGTTACATTTTATCAGAGTATAAATGCACACAAACTGGCAGATTACTCCAATCATGGAAATGAGTCAGCTTTTCAAACAAAGGAACTTTCCCGCTTGAGAGATGCTCGTCTCTTATTGGTCAAGCCAAAACTCAAAGGTGAGACCTCGGTGAAACTTTAAAAGCCAACACAAAGTTCGCTCTTTAGTTTTGTTCGCCCACTGGCTTCTGCTCCTGATTGCTGTACATGTGAGACCTCATCCGGCCCAGGCTTAATACACATTGAGCCATGTGTACCTTCCTCGACCAGAACAGAGTCAACTAACTCATCAAGTTTACCATTGCTTCTTCATTCAACACGGAATAAATCCAATAAAACTTCAGCATCATCGGACCAAACTATCAGGACTTTCTCCGCTCGACTGTATATCTGGAGGCAATTGCAAGTAACATATGACATACTAAATCGCTGTTTAGTTAGTCAAAGTGGTGAACCCCTTTGTTAAAGGAGCTTTGTAGTAAATGACTGATGGTTCTTCGAGGAGGTTAATTTAACGATATGATCACAGCTATATGCTAAGAAGAAGGTTATTTTTTCTGTGGCCACAGAAAGTATCCTTTCTGAAGACTATCAATAATGAGTGTTGGCTGGACGAACAGATTAATTAATGGTAATATCAAATCATATAAATTAATATTAATAAAAGACCCAAATATTTATAAGTTATATAACGAGTTGTGATTAATTATTAATATTTCCCTTGTTGAGCTAATTTACACTGAGTAGGGGGAGAGTACACCGGACAGTGACAGCAGAGCAGGCTCTGTCAAGGGAAAGACAATGGCTCACCGCAGGGAGATGATCGGGGAAGAATACACATATGGGACCCACCCTAGCACAGGTTTAACAATGCATGCAAGTGTAAGGCCTGGCATCGGATGCTCCGCCATGTCTGAATGTTGAAGTGTGTGGAGGAACTCGACAGGATTCACCTACTGTATGTGGGGAACTCAACTGGAGCAATAAGCGTACGTATCCGCTCCATGGAGAGGGGAATGGCGCAGGAAGCCGGCACTAGAGCGGGTACTTCGGTGTTACTGGCTACTTGAGACGAGCACACGAGTAGAAACCGGCTCTACACGTAGGCTATAGAATCTGGTGAATGTGTTTGGTGCTGCCCAGCCCGCAGCTCTACCAATATCTGTCAGCAAGGAGCCGTGTGCCCTTGGAAGAAGCGATACTCCGAGTGGAGTGGGCTCTCAACCCGCGCGGGCAAGGCATGCCTTGAGCCTAGTGGGCCATCTTCTGCTCGGAGACAGCCTTTCCCTTCTGCTGGCCTCCGTGACAGATGAAGAGCTGGTCTGAGGTCCTGAGGCTTTGCGTTCTGTCCACGTACAGGCGCAGAGCGCGAATGGGACAGAGAAAAGCCAGGGCTGGGTCTGCATCCTCCTTAGGCAGCTTTTGCAGGTTCACCACCTGGTCCCGGAAGGGAGTGGCAGGAACAGTGTGCCATAGGGTGCCCGTCTTTTGGCCCGCCCGTGCCAAAAGCAGGTCCTTTCTCAGAGGAATGGGCCATGGAGGGGCTGTCACGAGGAGCAAGAGTTCTGGGAACCAGGTCCGGTTGGGCCAGTAAGGCACAACTAGCAAGACCTGCTCCTCGACCTCGTCCTCCCTGACTTTGCACAGTGTTTGTGTGAGAAAGCTCACTGGGGAACACGAATACTTGCATAGGCCCTGGGGTCAGCTTTGTGCCAGCGCATCCATGCCGAGGGAGCCCTCGGTCAGGGAATGAAACAACTGGCAGTGCGACGTGTCCGGGGCGGCAAACAGATTTACCTGTGCGGTCCCGAAGCATCTCCAGTTCAGCTGGACCACCTGGGGATGGCGTCTCCATTCTCCCGGAAGCACCTGCTGCCGTGAGAGCTCATCGCCGGCATGGTTGAGCAGGCCGGGGATATAATATAAGTGGCACAAAGCGACCTCAGATGCATCTGACTCCATAGGAGAAGATGGCAGGCAAGTTGTGACATGCAACCCTGATGGTTGATGTACACAGTGGCTGCAGTGTTGTCCGTACGGACCAGTACATACTTGCCTCGTAGCGGCCCCTTGAGTTGAAAAGTTACTTATAATTAGTAGAACGTCTAAAGTGACTATCGAAATAAAGTGTAACCCATTGCAATGCCAGTTTTTTTCCCCCAATATTGTGCAGACCTAGCATAAAAACAAGAGGTTAAAAAGGTTCAACCACACATTTTTGGCATCAAAAAGACTACCTGCATGTAGATAAGTTTTTAATTTTACAAAAAATATTTTGAGTAAAAAAAAAAAAAAAAAAACTACACTTTTAATTCAGAAATTTAAAGTTTTTGAATGATTTGCATATATAATGTATTTTTGAGTACTAAATTTGACAGTAGAATAGTTTCACATCATTTATCCATAAATGTAGTAATTATTGATAAGATAATGTCATCCACATTTTTCTAAATTATGCTACAATATGGATTGCACCTGCTCATTTTCAGTATTTTCTAAAATGTAAAAAAAGAAAAAAAAGAAACTTGACACACAAAAGGCAAAAGGCAAAAAAAAAAAAACTAAGGTGGGAAGGGAAGTAAAACAGTGAACAGAGCACATAAAGTGTGAACAGACTTGTCTGGGCAATCTGCTCATCGTTCACACCTCACAAAATTCAAAAATGACAAAACATTTGTATCTCCAATGTTTAAGAAATTACCTTATTTTGTCATGGTTTTTCAGTTAGCTGCAGATAAACATGCATAGTTGAACACAGTTAAAGGGATAGTTCACCCCAAAAAATTAAAATTGTCATCATTTACTCATTTACTCAGCCTCATGTTGTCCCAAACCTGCGAGTTTCTTTCTTCTGTTGAACACAAAAGAAGATATTTAGAGATGTCAGTAACCAGACAGTTGATAGTCCCCATTTTATTTGTGAAAGTCATTGGGGACCAACAACTGTCTGGTTACATTCTTCAAAGTATCTTCTTTCGTGTTCAACAGAAGAAATAAACTCATACAGGTTTGGAACAACATGAGGCTGAGTAAAGGATGAGGGTGAACTATCCTTTTAATAAAGTTGTTGTTAATTGTGATGACGATGTTGTGGAAGTTTTTAAATGCTCACATACATTCAACTTATTTGAATGAAAAGTTTTTGGTAATTGAATGAAAAACATGTACATTTTTTAAAACATGTACATTTTTAACAGTCTTAAGGAAATGTGAGTGGTGCTTGCTGCGACATTGAACCATTTGAGGCATTAAATACATTTTTCTAAAAAGAATCAGTGACAATGTTGTCCTAAACTTGGTTCAGGCACCAGTAATGCCCAGACCCGACTCTACAGCCGTGCTCCTGCTTTTCATCGCACAGTTGTCTAGATTGCCCAAAACTCAAATTTAAAAATAAAACTACACGGAGTCATTACTCATATCATTACTTGGTGTACTAATTGTGGGCTTGGCTAAAATGCTTCCTGGTGTCAGACAATTGCTGACAGCACCGAGGCATAAGGGTCCTCCTTCACAACCACACGGGCATCAGTTTAACGCAGAAACTATAACAGCGTCGGCTCTGCTACCCAACAACCACGTCCTCACAATGACTCGCACGCGTCGACCCATCGCTCTGTTTCTCATGCTGTCTTCCCTGCATTGGCTAGGTGAGTCAATTTCATTTTAATCAAATGATTCCACAAGCTTGTGATTTTACAATGAGAAAATTCCACTTTTAGATATCTGGCTGTAGTCTAATTGTTCAGATGCACAAAGCAACACTGAGTTGATTTTGCAGGGTGCTTGTGATGCCTCTGGTTAACACCTCTTCACGAGTGGTGCTTCTGAAGCCCCCCGTTGCATTGTGCTTACAGGAAGTTCTCAAGCCTCAAACTCTCTTGACCTTTCAGACTCCGCAGCCTCCAGTGATGAAGTCTCTGCTGTCAACAGTAGACATGCTCCCAAGAGACCCGTCCTGCAGCCCAAAGAAACGGCCCCGCCTCAGTCCACCTACACACTCAAGAACCCTAAAGGACAAGTGTGTGTGCGGGCCCGTTTGGGAGTGGAGTATGTGGTGAGAGAGAACAAAGTAAGCCTGTTATGCTCTCAGCACTTTTATCCCCCCCTCAGCATATTCCTCCTCGGGGTGAGAACTCATTGGTTTACCACTGACAATGGCAACGGCTCACTCCACTGTCACACAACTATATGTGCAGAAACACAGGGTTTCGGGTACAGCAGCTTTGGACTGGGACAGTTTCATTAAGAGTCCCACTTTGGAGCTTAATGTATGAATATGCACCATTTGGGAGTGCAATAAACCAACTATATTATATTATATATACAGTAGTCAACATTTGAAGTGGATCAAAACCTTTCATCAAAGATATACATGAATTTTGAACAATACCTTAACTTTATAACTTTATAACTTTAAACTTTGTTGATCCACTTCGAATGTTGACTACTATACAGTATATATATATATATTACTAGTTAATATACTTTAAATGTACTAAATTCCATCATTACAAATTACAAGTTATTATTACAGCATATTACTTAAGATGTATTTAAGTGGGTCAAAATCACTCTAAAGTTCAGCTAAATACATATAATATAAATTGAAACTGTAATACATTTTAATTTAACTTTACTTTTAGATCACACTTTAGTATATTATTTTAAAGTATAATTTTTTGTGACATTATTACTGTGCTAAATTGTACTTTTTACATGAGAGATACCTTTCAAATGAACTGAATTTTGGGATATTATTAATGAACTTAATTGCTAATTATTAATATACTATTAACTTACAAGCTTAACGTATGAATATGCACCATTTGGGAGTAATAGCATTTGGGGGTAAAGCAACACAACCCGATCACACTAAATACGTGTCTATAGCACGTAGTGTGTTTATCGTGTTATTTATACGCGAAAATAAGTTTTTACGTGCATATGATACGCATGGGTTGTTAAGGGTAGGTTTAGGAGTGGTGTTGGGTGCGTGTGTATTATATGTTTGGGTAGAATTAGTGGTGTGGGGTGCGTGTGTATTATATGTTTGGGTAGAATTAGTGGTGTTGGGTGCGTGTGTATTATATGTTTGGGTAGAATTAGTGGTGTTGGGTGCGTGTGTATTACACGCAATGAAATGCGTATCAAATGCACGCGAAAAATGCGTATCATATGCACGTAAAAACTCATTTTCGCGTATAAATAACACGATAAACACACTACGTGCTATAGAGACGTATTTACGTGAGAAGTTATGATATTTATATATAATATATACATATATTACAGTTAATACTTTAAATGTACTAAATTCCAAATTACAAGGTTTAAGTATATTACTTAAGATGTACTTCTTAAGTACAACTCAAAAACACTCTAAAGGTCAGCTAATTACATTTTCTATAAATTATACATAATATATAATACATTTTAATTTAACTTTACTCTTAGTTCACACTTAAGTATATTCAGAGTATAGCATTAGTGTAATAATTACTGATTTTAAAAGTGTGCTAAAGTGTACTTTTTTCACAAGAGATAACATTTCAAATGAACTGAATTTTGGGATATTATTAATCAGCTTACATTTATTTACTTCCAGTTGTATATCGTGTTTGTTCAAGTGTCTGCCAGGTTTGGGGTCTCTATAACAGCCAGTTGGCCAAATGGCACATTGTTTTTTTTACCAAAGTTTCAACCAATATCTTTTTCACTATGGCCATGCATTCAGCAAACTCAATGTTAACTGTAAACTCAATGTCAGGGTTCAATGTTGAAAATATGATTTTCTGCTGCTACAAATTCTACAAAATCTACTCCAGTCAGTCATCACTATTCATCACTATTCATCACTATTCTTGATCTTTAGATCCCAATAGTTTTGATATTGTTCATTTTAGTAGGATTTTGATTTCCAGTCTCCATTAATCACTTTGCTTAACTTGTAATCCAGAAAAAGTACTATTTCAACCTGGATCCCAGATCGACACAGGCCACGGGATACTGTAGGAACCAACTGTCTGTTCTCTCATTGGACTTTGCTGGTGGAAATCTGAAGTTCACTTTCATCAAGGTACAGTATTATCAGTTTGCATTTATGACACGCTTCTCTTGAGGATAAATATGTGCAAAACCTCTAGCCTTAATGAACATGCAATTCAGTATCTCATCGCCCTTGCAGGAAGGCGACGTCTCCTATGTGAAGACTATCACAGGTCTTCTGATCCCTGCTCCCACTTGTAATAATTGCCAGAGTAAGTATAAATTACACTGATCGAAAACATCAGGAACCCTGTGATATACTGCCGTTTACACAGCATTGGTTTCAAATTAAAAATGGAATTTTTTTTATTACGGCTCTCTTTTTGTGCACTTAATCGCGCACTTATCGTGAAATTAAGCATACAATATTTATATTCATAACACGGGTATGTTTAAATGACAACAATGTACTAAAAATGGAAATGTTTTTCCTTTGCGTTTTTTGCGTACAGACGACAACGTCCCCGATCACACGAATCCGTGAAAACGACTAAAAACACTGTATTCATGCCAGGCCAGTAGGTGGCGACGTCACTTTATAAAGAAACACTGCGCGCCTATAGACTGAACACGTGATACACATGCGCATGCCAGCGTTTTTACACATTCATGTTTTTGTAGTTTACACGGAGACGATAACAGTATCGGTTTCAAAACTTGCACTTTGAAACTCGTTTTCAAAAGTTTGTGTTTTCAGGCCCCCAAAATGTCGTTTTTATACCAAAACACATAAAAAGTTTTTACGCTTTTAGTTGAAAACAGTGTCGTGTAAACGGACCTTAAGAGTAAATGTTCTAAAAACATGTCAGGTCATATTTTACACCCAAACCAACCCCATAAAAAAAAAAAAATATATATATATATATATATATATATATATATATATATATATATATAGGCTATATATATATATAAGAATATAACAAAACAAAAAAAACCTTAATTTTCATTCAAATGTCAGTGTAAAAAAATCATACTGTGCCTCATTTCTTTCTTTTGGTGTTAAATGTGACTCGGGTATCGTTCTTGTCAGTTTCCATAAGATTAATCAATGTTGTTTTAAGAGAATTTTCTTAAACTATGAGCTGATTACCACTAAACTTAACAACATTTTCCAAATTGAATCCACAGATAAAACCTACATTGGAATCGTGGATCATGAGAAGCTTTTCTCAGCCAAAAATGGCCAAAGCTTCCAATGCAAGTCTGAGACGACTCTGAACCTGTCCAACAACCTCCGACTCAAACTGGTGCCGCTGCAGATTCAAGCCTTCGAGCTCGCCAGCGGAGCGTTCGGGAAAGGTCAATATAATCACATATAAATCAAACGCGATCTATTATATTCTGTTTCCCCAAGAACAAGATGGTTTATCGTGACTTAATTTCAGAGGTTGAGTGCTGGGCGGATTACAACAAACGTATGATCCCGATTGTCCTGGGGGCCGTGGCTGCAGCCGTGGTCCTGATAGCGGTGCTGACGTATGTGCTGGTGCGAGAGCGCCGGGGCCGAGGCTACGATCAGCTCTAGATGTGCACTGAGCGGAGATGAACCAAGAGATTTCATTGTTTTACAGTGTGTGGATATTGCTTTACAGTTTTAAATGATCTCAGTAAACAATTAAAATACGAGTGACATGAACTGCTGTTGTCAATGTGTTCTTTTTCATTCTGATGTCTGAAGATTTTGGGCCATGTCAAAAATGCAGATTTTTCAATAAGAACACATAGGCCTAAAGTGTGACAACATGCTCTTCTGTGTGTAAACTTTGTCTTTAAGACTTTAAGGCTTGTGTCTATACAGTAAAAATACTTTCTAACTTAATTTACCCATTATTATTAAACAAAACAGAATACATAGTTTAATATATACTTTACCCAAACCAACGCAGCCTTATGTCTCATAGATGTCGGGCCGGATTTCGCGGGAAATTGCATACGTCACTGGTTCCTACATGTTTAGTAGCAGTTTGCATTCTTAGTGCATATCGCCACCTACAGGACAGTTGTGCAATACATTTTTATTTATTTTACCTTTTAATCTTCAATCAGTATGTGTATTACTTTGAACAATAATTATATTGTTTGTTTGCTAATTATACATTTTTAAAAACAGGCTTGCAAAAGATAATATGGCTCCATACGTTTTTTTTTTTGTTTAACCATTTTACTTCCACATTTCACATATAATTTGAGATCATGTATCACATATGTATTTTATTAAAGAAATACATAATATTGAATGTGTCTTGTTGCAAAAGTAAGAGTATTTCTATGATGTGTGAGATAAAATAAATAAGAATAAAAAACAATGTTTTGTTTGTGTAATATATAAATTTATATTCACGACAGATTTAAAACTACAGTATTGTGTTATATTATATATTATGGCTTATGGCTTTAAATTTCCTGTAATGCTGTAAAGTAGCCCTATGTTATTGAAACCTTTTTTTGTTTTGACTTCATATCCCATAATCTCTACACATACGTCAGTCCCCGCCTCCGATCTCTCTCTTCTGATTGGCTGCGGTAAGTACGGTAACATAAAGAGGACAAACTTAATGTGTTTGCTATCGCTGCTGCTACACGTAGTACTTGATCGTTTTAATGCCATTTCACACGGATTAGTTTAACAGAGTATACATGTTTGGAAATAATCCATGAATGTTATGATAATGCAGCTGTAAAACACATGACATATATTAAATCAATGCGCTGTTTTAGGGCAGGAGTCGAGTAACAGTTAGTTACACTTGTCATTCGCTAACACTGAACATGGCTGCAGTGTTTCTGAAAACTCATATCAACAGAGATATAAACAAACGTCTCCTGTAAGTCACAAGCTACTTTATTATATCGTTTAAACAACAAATATAGGTGTTCATCGAAGTTGGCTGTGTTCAGAGTTCAAGTGTCTGCATCGAAGTATGACATTCAAACTTTAAGTAAAGTAACGTTAGCTAACGTTACATTTCTCTTTTAAACTAATGCATTCGGACCTTCGAGTTTCATTGCACTGATATATTTATGTCTAAATCCTGGTGTGAAGTCACGTATAGGTCCAAAAACGTGTGATTGTTTATGAATGTTTTTTTGTACAAGGTGACTGCAGATGAGCTCACGTTGAAGAGTTATGAATGTGTGCTGTGTTGCTGTGTTAGTAAGCGTCTCTCAGTGATATATCTGCATGTTTGACCTTAAACGGAGAGGTCATGACCTCTGCAGTTGTGTTTGCACTTGACACTGTTCACTACACAAGCCCAGTGCTCAGATTCTTCTGATGGTTCTTCTCTTGACTGCAGGACTCTGATCTGGACCCGAGGATCCTTCAGACATGCATCTGTGGGTAAGAGACCTGTCACGGGGATGTTATTATTATCATTATTATGATCATTGTTTACAGTGGTGTTTCTCTCTCACAGGCCGGATTGAGAAGGTCCTCATTGCTAACAGAGGAGAGATCGCCTGCCGTGTGATGCGGACGGCGAGGAAGATGGGTGTTCGCTCTGTGGCCGTGTACAGTGATGCAGACAGACAGGCCATGCATGTGGCCATGGTGAGGAAACACTGCAGGCTTACACCAACTACACACACCTCATACGTGTCTGATTGGTTGACAGAACGTGTGGATGAATGAGTCAATGATATGGGAGTCCAAAAATACAAATGGAATTCTCACATTACATACATTGACTTGAATGGTTCTATGAATATGCAAATGAGCCCCGCCTCCACTCACTCCCTCACTCAGAGATCCACTGGTTGACGATCACATGTTGATCTGAGACTGTCTTTGGTTCACTGCAGTTTTAAGGAGAAAATACTCAGCAATGCTGTCGACTTATGAATTTACACATGGTTTGTCTTAAAGCATATCAAAAACACCACACAGACTTATAAACAACTTTAAAAGCTGGATTTTCACCACAGAGGGGACTTAAGTGCGAATATACTTAAGTACGAACTGATGTAATGTTTTCGGACACTTAAATATATCTGTTATTTTCCTTTCAATGAAAATGTATTATAGTTTAAATGTATGTTTAAACATTTGCATGTAAACTGTTATGTACATCTTTATGTGTAATTTCATATTTCTATATTGTCTTTGAAATATGGTTAAAGTTACTGCTGAATGTAGTGACAAGAATTCATGATAAACTACAATATACTTAAATGTAATTTCTATTGAAACTTGTATGTACATCCAATACATTAAGCACACTTGTTTTTCACAAGTGACTCCAGCTGTCCTGATATCATAACTGCATGTTTCATCATATCAGAATGATTTCTGAAGGATCACTGTAATAATAATAAGTTATGATGCTGAAATTTGATCACAGGAATACATTTCAGTTTACTATATATTTCAATAGAAAACAGCGATTTTTCATTGTAATAATATTTCACAATATTACCGTTTTTACTGTATTTTTAATCAAATAAATGCAGCCTGGGTGAGCAGAAGAGACTTCCTTCAAACACATTAAACCGTAGTAATGTCTCCCAAGCGTGTGAGCGGTAGTGATGTGAGCGGTGTCCTCTGTGTCCCAGGCGGATGAGGCGTATCACATCGGCCCAGCGGCGTCTCAGAAGAGTTACCTGTGCATGGACAAGATCCTGGACGTGGCCAAGAGATCCTGCGCACAGGTGTGCTGACCTCAAGACATGCCATTCCCAACATGATTTTTCATTGTGTATATATAATTTCATTTGATAATCTCTTTTTTTTGTTATTGTTGTTTTGGTAAGGCGGTCCATCCTGGATATGGTTTCCTGTCGGAAAATACAGAGTTTGCTGAACTGTGCAAACAAGAAGGCATCATCTTCATCGGCCCACCATCATCAGCCATTCGGGACATGGGAATCAAAAGGTACAGTTATTTTGATCATAATAACATTTGAAAAACTATTTTATTTGTCTGTGTAATAACTGCCCTAGAAAAAGCTTAAGCGACTCTTGTGAAAAAGAAGTGTGCTTAATTGTGTTGAATGTGCACTTGTAGTGTACTTCAAATCTTAAAAAGAATATTTTTTAAAAACTACTTGCAGATAATATAATATTACTGAAATATGCCACTTAAGGGTACGTAAAGTACACTTTCAAAACTGTTTCTGAACACTCCTAAGTAAGAGTAAGTTTTAAAAAGTGCAGTCAAAAGAAAAGTTTGTGTAAAGTACATTTTAACTCATTGTTTTAATCTTTTCTCATGCTTTAAAGAAGTGCTTAATGTACTAGAATGTGAATTACTTGATTATAATTTTAGTTATAATTATAATTTTAGATTTTATCTTTTTAAGTTGTTTTATTCAATAATACATTTTAAAGTTAATGCATTTTAAATGTATTGAATTACAACTTCATCATGACAAATTAGTATTTACAAATACATAGAAATGATATTAAAATATATAAAAAATCTACTTTTTAATATCACATAATACTAAATAATGCTAAAAATCCATAACCGTACAGTCAGCAATCACTTTAAATGTATTTCAAAGACAATATATCATTATGAAATTACATGTAAAGAAGATGTACTTAAGTCCTACTTAAATGGGTCCAAAGCACTCTAATTACATTTAATATTACAATCAGTTCACACTTAAGTATATTCTTTTAAGGTATATTATTTGGTACGCTAAACTATCAGAAGCAAAGCTTTTCTAACCAACATTAAAGTGTGTTTTTCTTTCCTATGTATGCAGTAGAAACACATCATTGTTTGTTGTGTTTTAGCACATCTAAACACATCATGTCAGCTGCAGGCGTGCCAATCATTGAGGGTTACCATGGCGAGGACCAATCAGACGCGAGGCTTCAGAGCGAGGCGGCCAGGATTGGTTACCCTGTGATGATCAAAGCAGTGCGCGGCGGCGGAGGAAAGGTGGCGTGTGTTTCCACTAGTGCTGCACGATTAATCATACCGCAACCGCTATCTCGATGTCAAGCCTATGCGATTATATGATGCAAAATGCTGCGATTTTAAATTAAATAAACAAATTAGGGCTGTTAACACAATTAATGCAGCATCTGTTCTTTTTTGCCATCCTTTGGCTAGTGTTATGATCCCGCTCCTATTCATGCGAATGCTTTAAACAAGTCAAAAGAGCGCGGTGTCTGTGAATGTCCTGACTGTGACACACAGAAAGACGTGCGCCAGTTTGATGCGCATGCACAGACCGCGCGCCAGAATACAGTTCTCTTTCGCGCTTGAACAAACAACGCACAATTATGCCAAAATGTCATTTGTCGAGTATCCTCATAACATAAGAGCAGTCTTATGATGGACGTAAATAGTTGTGAGAAAATTAGGCGCGTGCGAGATCCGCGTCTCTGTCAGCAGCGGCTGCTCTTAAAGGGCCAGCAGCCAATAATGCTCTGTCAGTAAAGTTAATCAAAGAACAAAGGGGACAGAGAAAATTACTCACTGCTCTTGACTAATGAACTTGTGTAGCTTTAATAAGGATTAGTCTATATATAATTTATAATTTATGCAGCGCAGGCTTTTTGATAACTTTATTCAATTTCTGTATATGTCCTACCTGTTAGACAGGAAGGGCACAGGTAAATATGACATTTATTATGGGTTTATGTGAGGATTGTTTGAAGTTCACTTAAATTAAAAGCTGTTATATTTTTTGAAGCCTAATAAATGTAAAAAAAAAATGGATAGCTTTCAATTGTAATGACGGAATCACTGTTTGAGTTGAGAAATACACATTTCAGAATTATCACTAATCTGTGTGTGCATTTTGCTTTAGAGCCAAGCAAGTTGACTCATGAAACCATCTGTTTATTATATCGCAATCGTAATATTGCAATATAATCGCAATATAACATTTTCCCCAAATCGTGCAGCCCTAGTTCCCAGTGAATGGTTGTGTGTTGTTACTCGTCTGAAACAGTGCTTGATCCCCCAGGGAATGCGAACCGCACACTCGGAAGCAGAGTTTCTGGAGCAGCTCGAATCCGCTCGGAGAGAGGCTCGCAAGTCCTTCAACGACGACGTGATGCTGGTCGAGAAGTTTGTGGAAAACCCCAGGTCTGTTTGGTTTATCCAGTATGCGTCGCACACTTAGTTTGATGTGTGTGATGTGATATGTGTGTGTGTTGTCGCGTTAGACACGTGGAGGTGCAGGTGTTCGGAGATCAGTGTGGGGATGTGGTCTATCTGTTCGAGAGAGACTGCAGCGTCCAGAGACGACACCAGAAGATCATAGAGGAAGCTCCCGGGGTAAGAGTCACACTCATTCACTCATTCAGCATCTTCAGTTTGATCCTGTATGGTTATGATGGTGGTGTTAAAGGGGTAGTTCACCCAAAAATGTAGATTACCCCATGACTTACTCACCCTGAAGTCATCCTAGGTGTATATGCAGGATGAAATGACTGCGGGGCCGTGTGAAATTGTTAAGGGGGCTTAACTTTATACCATCAATGAACAATACACACTGAGAACTCGCTTTGGAACAACAGATCTTTAAATGCAGCGCTCCCTAAAACACTCCATATGGAAGTGCACAGGTAACCAGAAACTGACTAGCAAAGTTTAAACAGCGTAATGAAAAGATACGCCAGCGTCATTTATTATGCATATATTAACCCTTGTACGCTTAAGTTTAAAATATTCTAACTGACTCCCCAGAGTGAGTTTTTTCAAGGCGACTGTTATTTTAGAGCGTTCCCCCTTAATGTTTCCATGGCGACGTGTCATATCTGTCACGTGACACACCGCAGCCACAATAACACATGACAGATGTATCGCTGTTATTTTGTTTTTCCTTTTTTATTCAAAATGTTCACAAACTTGCTTATCATGTCATCAAATATCTGATATTCCGATTCTCAAAAATGTGTGAGTGTGCATTTAAAAAAAAGAATAAAGTTACCTTTATAGTTACTTCCACTATGTTTGTCTGATATGAATAACACGTCGGCAAATTATATTTGAATAGATTTTTATTGCAGCTTCCACACATCAGTGTGTATTTTACAAACTCCAAATGTATTGTATTACTAGTCCTTATGTGTATTTAAATGTCTAAAACCTACAATAAACATTATGAGGTTGAAAACACGGCACAGTTGTGATATATGACAGCGCTGAGCTCGTCCGTCTCTGCGCCAGCCAACGTGCGAGAGCACCGTATGAACCTGGCATTGATGTCACGCCAGTAAACACTCTAAATCCCATATTTGGGACCGCACTGCTCAAAAGGTTAAACATTTCATTTGTAACCATGAATACAAAAATGAAATTGCGGGGGCGCCGGGCCTGTGTATATGACATTCTTCTTTCAGACAAATACAACCGGAGTTATATAAAAACAATTCCTGGCTCTTCCAAGCTTTATAATTGTCCGTTTCTGTTTTGAAGTCCATAAAAGTGCATCTATCCATGATAAAAGTGCATCTATCCATGATAAAAGTACATCTATCCATGATAAAAGTGCATCTATCCATGATAAAAGTGCATCTGTCAATGATAAAAGTGCATCTATCAGTGACAAAAGTGCATCTGTCCATGATAAAAGTGCATCTGTCCATGATAAAAGTGCATCTATCAATGATAAAAGTGCATCTATCAATGATAAAAGTGCATCTATCAATGATAAAAGTGCATCTGTCCATGATAAAAGTGCATCTATCAATGATAAAAGTGCATCTGTCCATGATAAAAGTGCATCTATCCGTGATAAAAGTGCATCCATCCGTGATAAAAGTGCATCCATCAGTGATAAAAGTGCATCCTTCAGTGATAAAAGTGCATCCATCAGTGATAAAAGTGCATCTATCCGTGATAAAAGTGCATCATTCCGTGATAAAAGTGCATCCTTCAGTGATAAAAGTGCATCTATCCGTGATAAAAGTGCATCTATCCGTGATAAAAGTGCATCCATCCTTGATAAAAGTGCATCCATCCATGATAAAAGTGCATCCATCCATGATAAAAGTGCATCTATCCGTGATAAAAGTGCATCTATCAGTGATAAGTGCATCCATCCATGATAAAAGTGCATCCATCCATGATAAAAGTGCATCCATCAGTGATAAAAGTGCATCCATCAGTGATAAAAGTGCATCTATCCATCATAAAAGTGCATCCTTCAGTGATAAAAGTGCATCTATCAGTGATAAAAGTGCATCTATCTGTGATAAAAGTGCATCTATTCGTGATAAAAGTGCATCTATCCGTGATAAGTGCATCCATCCGTGATAAGTGCATCCATCCATGATAAAAGTGCATCCATCCATGATAAAAGTGCATCCATCCATGATAAAAGTGCATCCATCCGTGATAAAAGTGCATCCATCAGTGATAAAAGTGCATCCATCAGTGATAAAAGTGCATCTATCAGTGATAAAAATGCATCCATCAGTGATAAAAGTGCATCTATCAGTGATAAAAGTGCATTCATCAGTGATAAAAGTGCATTTATCCATGATAAAAGTGCATCTATCAGTGATAAAAGTGCATCCATCAGTGATAAAAGTGCATCTATCAGTGATAAAAGTGCATTCATCAGTGATAAAAGTGCATCCATCAGTGATAAAAGTGCATCTATCAGTGATAAAAGTGCATCTATCAGTGATAAAAGTGCATTCATCAGTGATAAAAGTGCATCTATCAGTGATAAGTGCATCTATCAGTGATAAAAGTGCATCTATCAGTGATAAAAGTGCATTCATCAGTGATAAAAGTGCATCTATCAGTGATAAAAGTGCATCTATCCATGATAAAAGTGCATCTGTCCATGATAAAAGTGCATCTATCCGTGATAAAAGTGCATCTATCCGTGATAAAAGTGCATCTATCCGTGATAAAAGTGCATCCATCAGTGATAAAAGTGCATCCTTCAGTGATAAAAGTGCATCTATCAGTGATAAAAGTGCATCATTCCGTGATAAAAGTGCATCATTCCGTGATAAAAGTGCATCCTTCCGTGATAAAAGTGCATCCTTCAGTGATAAGTGCATCTATCCATGATAAGTGCATCCATCCTTGATAAAAGTGCATCCATCCATGATAAAAGTGCATCCATCCATGATAAAAGTGCATCTATCCGTGATAAAAGTGCATCTATCCGTGATAAAAGTGCATCTATCCGTGATAAAAGTGCATCCATCAGTGATAAAAGTGCATCCTTCAGTGATAAAAGTGCATCTATCAGTGATAAAAGTGCATCTATCCGTGATAAAAGTGCATCCTTCAGTGATAAAAGTGCATCTATCCGTGATAAAAGTGCATCTATCAGTGATAAGTGCATCTATCCATGATAAGTGCATCCATCTTGATAAAAGTGCATCCATCCATGATAAAAGTGCATCCATCCATGATAAAAGTGCATCTATCCGTGATAAAAGTGCATCTATCAGTGATAAGTGCATCCATCCATGATAAAAGTGCATCCATCAGTGATAAAAGTGCATCTATCCATCATAAAAGTGCATCCTTCAGTGATAAAAGTGCATCCATCCATGATAAAAGTGCATCCATCCATGATAAAAGTGCATCCATCCATGATAAAAGTGCATCCATCAGTGATAAAAGTGCATCCATCAGTGATAAAAGTGCATCCATCAGTGATAAAAGTGCATCTATCAGTGATAAAAGTGCATTCATCAGTGATAAAAGTGCATTCATCAGTGATAAAAGTGCATCTATCA
Source organism: Semotilus atromaculatus (assembly GCA_031834385.1). Lineage (NCBI taxonomy): Eukaryota > Metazoa > Chordata > Actinopteri > Cypriniformes > Leuciscidae > Semotilus > Semotilus atromaculatus. The sequence continues at coordinate 27,280,173 of JAULUF010000013.1, read as the reverse complement.
GTGATAAAAGTGCATTCATCAGTGATAAAAGTGCATCCATCAGTGATAAAAATGCATCCATCAGTGATAAAAGTGCATCTATCAGTGATAAAAGTGCATTCATCAGTGATAAAAGTGCATTTATCCATGATAAAAGTGCATCTATCAGTGATAAAAGTGCATCTATCAGTGATAAAAGTGCATTCATCAGTGATAAAAGTGCATTCATCAGTGATAAAAGTGCATCTATCAGTGATAAAAGTGCATCCATCAGTGATAAAAGTGCATCTATCCATGATAAAAGTGCATCTATCAGTGATAAAAGTGCATCTGTCCATGATAAAAGTGCATCTATCCGTGATAAAAGTGCATCTATCCGTGATAAAAGTGCATCTATCCGTGATAAAAGTGCATCCATCAGTGATAAAAGTGCATCCTTCAGTGATAAAAGTGCATCTATCAGTGATAAAAGTGCATCTATCCGTGATAAAAGTGCATCTATCCGTGATAAAAGTGCATCATTCCGTGATAAAAGTGCATCCTTCAGTGATAAGTGCATCTATCCATGATAAGTGCATCCATCCTTGATAAAAGTGCATCCTTCAGTGATAAAAGTGCATCTATCAGTGATAAAAGTGCATCTATCCGTGATAAAAGTGCATCCTTCAGTGATAAAAGTGCATCTATCCGTGATAAAAGTGCATCTATCAGTGATAAGTGCATCTATCCATGATAAGTGCATCCATCTTGATAAAAGTGCATCCATCCATGATAAAAGTGCATCCATCCATGATAAAAGTGCATCTATCCGTGATAAAAGTGCATCTATCAGTGATAAGTGCATCCATCCATGATAAAAGTGCATCCATCAGTGATAAAAGTGCATCTATCCATCATAAAAGTGCATCCTTCAGTGATAAAAGTGCATCCATCCATGATAAAAGTGCATCCATCCATGATAAAAGTGCATCCATCCATGATAAAAGTGCATCCATCAGTGATAAAAGTGCATCCATCAGTGATAAAAGTGCATCCATCAGTGATAAAAGTGCATCTATCAGTGATAAAAGTGCATTCATCAGTGATAAAAGTGCATTCATCAGTGATAAAAGTGCATCTATCAGTGATAAAAGTGCATTCATCAGTGATAAAAGTGCATCCATCAGTGATAAAAATGCATCCATCAGTGATAAAAGTGCATCTATCAGTGATAAAAGTGCATTCATCAGTGATAAAAGTGCATTTATCCATGATAAAAGTGCATCTATCAGTGATAAAAGTGCATCTATCAGTGATAAAAGTGCATTCATCAGTGATAAAAGTGCATCTATCAGTGATAAAAGTGCATCTATCAGTGATAAAAGTGCATCTATCCATGATAAAAGTGCATCTATCCATGATAAAAGTGCATTTATCCATCATAAAAGTGCATCTATCCATCATAAAAGTGCATCTATCCATGATAAAAGTGCATCTATCCATCATAAAAGTGCATCTATCCATCATAAAAGTGCATTTATCCATCATAAAAGTGCATCCATCCATCATAAAAGTGCATCTATCCATCATAAAAGTGCATCTATCCATCATAAAAGTGCATCTATCCATCATAAAAGTGCATTTATCCATCATAAAAGTGCATCCATCCATCATAAAAGTGCATCTATCCATCATAAAAGTGCATCTATCCATCATAAAAGTGCATCTATCCATCATAAAAGTGCATCTATCCATCATAAAAGTGCAACTATCCATCATAAAAGTGCATCTATCCGTGATAAAAGTGCATCTATCCGTGATAAAAGTGCATCCATCAGTGATAAAAGTGCATCCTTCAGTGATAAAAGTGCATCTATCCATGATAAAAGTGCATCATTCCGTGATAAAAGTGCATCATTCCGTGATAAAAGTGCATCCTTCAGTGATAAAAGTGCATCTATCCGTGATAAAAGTGCATCTATCCGTGATTAAAGTGCATCCATCCTTGATAAAAGTGCATCCATCCATGATAAAAGTGCATCCATCCATGATAAAAGTGCATCCATCCATGATAAAAGTGCATCCATCAGTGATAAAAGTGCATCCATCAGTGATAAAAGTGCATCTATCCATCATAAAAGTGCATCTATCAGTGATAAAAGTGCATCTATCTGTGATAAAAGTGCATCTATTCGTGATAAAAGTGCATCTATCCGTGATAAGTGCATCTATCCGTGATAAGTGCATCCATCCATGATAAAAGTGCATCCATCCATGATAAAAGTGCATCCATCCATGATAAAAGTGCATCCATCAGTGATAAAAATGCATCCATCAGTGATAAAAGTGCATCTATCAGTGATAAAAGTGCATTCATCAGTGATAAAAGTGCATTTATCCATGATAAAAGTGCATTCATCAGTGATAAAAGTGCATTTATCCATGATAAAAGTGCATCTATCAGTGATAAAAGTGCATCCATCAGTGATAAAAGTGCATCCATCAGTGATAAAAATGCATCCATCAGTGATAAAAGTGCATCTATCAGTGATAAAAGTGCATTCATCAGTGATAAAAGTGCATTTATCCATGATAAAAGTGCATCTATCAGTGATAAAAGTGCATCTATCAGTGATAAAAGTGCATTCATCAGTGATAAAAGTGCATCCATCAGTGATAAAAGTGCATCTATCCGTGATAAGTGCATCTATCCGTGATAAGTGCATCCATCCATGATAAAAGTGCATCCATCCATGATAAAAGTGCATCCATCCATGATAAAAGTGCATCCATCAGTGATAAAAATGCATCCATCAGTGATAAAAGTGCATCTATCAGTGATAAAAGTGCATTCATCAGTGATAAAAGTGCATTTATCCATGATAAAAGTGCATTCATCAGTGATAAAAGTGCATTTATCCATGATAAAAGTGCATCTATCAGTGATAAAAGTGCATCCATCAGTGATAAAAGTGCATCCATCAGTGATAAAAATGCATCCATCAGTGATAAAAGTGCATCTATCAGTGATAAAAGTGCATTCATCAGTGATAAAAGTGCATTTATCCATGATAAAAGTGCATCTATCAGTGATAAAAGTGCATCTATCAGTGATAAAAGTGCATTCATCAGTGATAAAAGTGCATCCATCAGTGATAAAAGTGCATCTATCAGTGATAAAAGTGCATCTATCAGTGATAAAAGTGCATCTATCAGTGATAAAAGTGCATTCATCAGTGATAAAAGTGCATCTATCAGTGATAAAAGTTAATCTATCAGTGATAAAAGTGCATCTATCCATGATAAAAGTGCATCTATCAGTGATAAAAGTGCATCTATCAGTGATAAAAGTGCATTCATCAGTGATAAAAGTGCATCTATCCATGATAAAAGTGCATCTGTCCATGATAAAAGTGCATCTATCCATGATAAAAGTGCATCTATCCGTGATAAAAGTGCATCTATCCGTGATAAAAGTGCATCCTTCAGTGATAAAAGTGCATCTATCAGTGATAAAAGTGCATCTATCCGTGATAAAAGTGCATCCATCCTTGATAAAAGTGCATCCATCCATGATAAAAGTGCATCCATCCATGATAAAAGTGCATCTATCAGTGATAAGTGCATCCATCCATGATAAAAGTGCATCCATCAGTGATAAAAGTGCATCTATCCATCATAAAAGTGCATCCTTCAGTGATAAAAGTGCATCTATCCGTGATAAAAGTGCATCTATTCGTGATAAAAGTGCATCTATCCGTGATAAGTGCATCCATCCATGATAAAAGTGCATCCATCCATGATAAAAGTGCATCCATCCATGATAAAAGTGCATCCATCAGTGATAAAAGTGCATCCATCAGTGATAAAATTGCATCCATCAGTGATAAAAGTGCATCTATCAGTGATAAAAGTGCATTCATCAGTGATAAAAGTGCATTCATCAGTGATAAAAGTGCATCTATCAGTGATAAAAGTGCATTCATCAGTGATAAAAGTGCATCCATCAGTGATAAAAATGCATCCATCAGTGATAAAAGTGCATCTATCAGTGATAAAAGTGCATTCATCAGTGATAAAAGTGCATTCATCAGTGATAAAAGTGCATCTATCAGTGATAAAAGTGCATTCATCAGTGATAAAAATGCATCCATCAGTGATAAAAGTGCATCTATCAGTGATAAAAGTGCATCTATCAGTGATAAAAGTGCATTCATCAGTGATAAAAGTGCATTCATCAGTGATAAAAGTGCATCTATCAGTGATAAAAGTGCATCTATCAGTGATAAAAGTGCATTCATCAGTGATAAAAGTGCATTCATCAGTGATAAAAGTGCATCTGTCAGTGATAAAAGTGCATCTATCAGTGATAAAAGTGCATCTATCCATGATAAAAGTGCATCTATCCATGATAAAAGTGCATCTATCCATGTTAAAAGTGCATTTATCCATCATAAAAGTGCATCTATCCATCATAAAAGTGCATCTATCCATCATAAAAGTGCATCTATCCATCATAAAAGTGCATCTATCCATGATAAAAGTGCATCTATCCATCATACAAGAGCATCTATCCGTGATAAAAGTGCATCTATCCATCATAAAAGTGCATCAATCCATGATAAAAGAGCATCTATCCGTGATAAAAGAGCATCTATTTTCTGATTATCTAGCATAAACTATTATTACAAGCTTGTGTTTGTGTGTGTGTGTTTGCAGCCAGGTATCAGTGCTGACGTCCGGCAGAAGCTCGGAGAGGCCGCAGTGCGGGCAGCAAAAGCGGTCAACTATGTTGGAGCAGGTGATGATGATGCGATGGTTTTCAGCTGATGACAGCATTAGTGTGATGACAATATGTACACAACCATTCAAAAGTTTGGGGTCTGTATTTTAAACAAAAGAGAATTTATTCTTTTATTCAGCAAGGACACATTGATTATTGACCACTGAGCCACTGCTGCCCACTGACGAAATAAACGTTTTATTGACCATTGATGAGTTCATTGAAAATGTTCTTGTCTGCCTGAACAGGAACTGTGGAGTTCATCATGGACGCGCAGCACAACTTCTACTTCATGGAGATGAACACGCGTCTGCAGGTGGAGCACCCCGTCTCAGAGATGATCACGGGAACAGACCTGGTGGAGTGGCAGCTGCGTGTAAGGCCCCGAACACGGCCCTTCAGAGGCTACTTAAGAGATTGACAGATGTGACCCTGGACCACAGAACCAGTCACACGGCACACGGGTTTATTTGTGGCAATAGCCAACACTATGGTTCTTCTGCAGATCAAGCTGACGTCGAGCGCCTGTAATCTCCTCATGCATTGCATGGGTCAAAATGATCGATTTTTCTTTTATGCCAAAAATCATGTTCCATGAAGATATCTTGTAATTTTCCTACCGTAAATATATGAAACATTTACTTTTGTGAGTGAATGCAGCACAATCGCGAACATAAATGGACTTGAACTTTAAAGGAGATTTTCTCAATGTTTTGATTTTTTCGCACCCTCAGATTCCAGATTTTCAAATAGTTGTATCTTGGCCAAATATTATCCTATCCTAACACAACATAAATCAATGGAAATCTTTTTTATTCAGCTTTCGTGTGATATATACATCTCAGTTTTAAAAACTTGACCCGTGTGACTGGTTTTGCGGTCCAGGATCACAAGTAATACAATACAGTCATTGTCCACAAGGGGTCACAGTGACTCCTGATTGCTTTGCTCGTTTGTGGCTGCAAATAACTTTCACTTCATTGAGAGTCATGTGGTGTGTTGTCACTCAGGTGGCAGCGGGGGAGAAGCTGCCCCTCACGCAGGAGCAGATCGTGTTGCGGGGTCATTCTTTTGAAGCCAGAATCTACGCTGAAGACCCCAGTAACGACTTCCTCCCCGGAGCGGGGCCCCTGCGACACCTGTCCACCCCGCCGGGGGACCCCTGCACACGCATCGAGACCGGCGTTCGAGAGGGTGCGTCACATTCACCTCATATCAGCCACTATTCAGATGGCTTTTCTTTTATAGTTTAAATAATATTTCTTTCCCACATTTAAAATATTAGAATTTGTTTTGCTGTTGTTTTTGTATCATGGTAATGATATTTTGGGAGGTATACAGTATGTGCATATTGTCGTAATACACATAATTTTTTGAATTATTTTTGAATTAAATTTTTGTTTATTTATTGATTGATTGTGAAATTCACTCTTAAAGGGATAGTTCACCCTAAAATGAAAATGCCGTCATCGTTTACTCGCCCTCATGAAGTGTGTAGTGTCTGCAACACGAGCAGAATTACAAAAATAAAGCATATCTACAAACAACCTTTGCAAAACCACCAACTCAAACAGCCCAAATACAGCTCTTGAGAATGCGTGTCTCGACAGGTAAAATAGGCTACTTTCTAAAAAAATGTACAATATATTAGAATACATTTAACTGTTTCCCTATGCCACGAGTTAGCTATCTTTGTAGAGCAAACGCGAGCGTCTCGCTTATAATAAACCCCTCCAACGTACATCTGACACATTTGTGAGTTATTTATTCTAGGGTGGGGAGGATGCGTTAATTATTTTAACATATTATTTTTTCTCATAACGAATTATTTAAACGAACGTGTTAAAGGGGAACTTGGCAACTATTTCAACTTCATAAAACCGTTTAGAACTCATTTGGATGGTTAAATAACCCGTTCTGGTGAGAATGGTGACTTAACGGTAAGCTGGAAATAGGAAGTCTCGTGAGAGGCGAGAACGAGCGAGAAACACAAACTGCTTTACGGCAATTTGACAAACACACACACGCCATATGGTACTGTGTATGACGTATTATCCACCTCGGCACACATCCCTCCACACGATAAAGTTGGCCGGCTCGGATAATAACAAATGCTCATGAGCAGCGGTAGAAAGGGGGAGGCGGCGCCACAAGTGAGTTTTTTACGACAGTGTTGTGAAAGATACGGCCCACAGCTGTAGGGGGAGCTCGTGGAGACAACATGCAACAACAAAAGTGATGATCAGAAAAGTAATGGCTAGAGTTGCTGAGTTCCCCTTTAAATTGACAGCCCAATGTGTTGCCCTTGATAGTAACTTTAGTAATATAAGTAAACAATAAGTACTCTTATTCTACAATAAACTTATTTTTGGTTCATGATTATGTCATTCATAAATGTAAGCCTGGTCCACACAACCAAGTCAAGTATATTCATATAGCGCTTTTCACAATACAGATTGTATCAAAGCAGCTTCACAGTATTAATCAAAACAACATAATGTTCGACCTCCACGTTTGGTAGAGCTGATCAATGGTATTAATGATTGGTTAATTAATTTGAATATCCCCAACCAGCCTCAAGGGTAAACTTTTTTTAAATTTACGATGTATATATCATCTGAAAGCTGAATAAATGAGCTTTTCATTGATGTATGGTTTGTTAGGATGTATATTTGGACGAGATACAACTATTTGTAAATCTGGAATCTGAGGGTGCAAAAAAATCTGAGAAAATCTCCTTTAAAGGTTTACATTTATATTAGTGATTGTTCTGCATTCACTCACAAAAGATAAATGTTTTATATATTTACGGTTGGAAATTTACAAAATATCTTCATGGAACATTATCTTTACTTAACATCCTAATGATTTTTGGCATAAAAGAAAAATCTATAATTTTGACCCATACAATGTATTGTTGTCTATTCCCACAAATAAACCCGTGCGACTTGTGACTGGTTTTGCTGTCCAGGGTCACATCTGATTTAGTGTTGGCTGGTAATGCTGTATGTGTGTTGATGTCCCAGGTGATGAAGTGTCTGCCCATTATGACCCCATGATCGCTAAACTGGTGGTTTGGGGAGAAGATCGCTCCGCTGCTCTGAAGAGGCTCAGATACTGTCTACGACAATACAATGTAAGCACACGTTCTCATCCACAAGCACTCATATTTCAGTATCTTTAGTATCTATTTTATTTCAAGTAATTGTTTGTTAACCCTCTTCAAAAGTTCATATGCGACACATTAGCGGAAAAAAGTCCATTGTCATTACTGCAGCAAAACAGAGACAGACGTACTTCTATACAGTTGAGTAATGCAGTGATTCATTGTCATGTGCAGTTTATTTCTCAATTATTACACGGCTCTCTGGAATACGCTGCATGACACCCGTGTGTCTGAAGCCTGCGTGTCCTTCCTGTCTGCCGTTTCACACCACTGACTCGCTCTTTTTTTTTCTTTCAACTGTATTGAAAATATGATCAGAGGACTTAACCTTTTACACATGGTTTGTCTTAAACACCACATAGACATATAAACAACATTAAAAGCAGGATTTTCACCACAGGATGTTCTGTTGCCTGCAACTTATTTTCTATGTGGAAGCCTTGCGTTTAATGGGCTAACAAAATATTTAAAGAAAAATCTATATTTTGTGCCCAATTATTGACTTAAAGGACAAGTTCGGTATTTTACACTTAAAGCCATTTAAAGTTTTAAGATCGTTTCTGATGAAATAGAGCGGCTCAGATTGTAATGTGGACACATGCTGCGGCCCGAGAGTTAAGCTCACACAAAAATCTCTACAAAAGATGCTTTCCAACAGGTTTTATCGTAGTTTTGTCCAACTCCATTGATATGTATATCTCTAGGGTAAGAAACACTGTTATAATACGAGGCAGAGTCTAATGGATATTTAAAAAAAAGCGATTTTTGTGTGAGCTTATCAGTGAACACCCCAGACCACTCGGTGAGTTTCACGTCTTTGTAAACTAAATGTTAATGTGTTTTATGAAGGATTGTTCCAGTGCACCTATGACCCATTGTGGAGGTGGGGGGTGTACCACAGAAACACTCTCGGGCCGGCAGCATGAGTCCACATTACAATCTTAACCGTTCACTTTCATCAGAAACGATCTTAAAACAGGGCTTTAAGTGTAAAATACCGAACTTGTCCGTTAAGTGTGAAGTAGCAGTGTAATAAGCAGGATAATGTTTATGCAGCCGGTTGTTATCGCAGAATAAACCCCTTCAGGCTGTCACTCGGCCTGTCCTGATCAGGGTTTATTCTGCGAGAACGACCGGCTGCATGTACAGTGCATTATTACATGAACTTTATATTATTACTTTTTCGTCAACTACCAAGACATTTAAAAACAACAGCTGCACAATCTACTTCAAATGAACAACTCAATTAGATTCCCTGGTCCCACTTTATATTAAGTGGCTTTAAGTGCTATGTACTTACATTGAAGTTACTACTTTGATACAATGGACTTATTATGTACATACATGTTTTTACATTGTACTTATATTTTGAAAATACCTGCATGTAATTACAACTGTACTTAATTGATGTAATTACATGTGTAATTACACAGTTGACCCTTCCCTTACACCTTAACCTACCCTTAAATCGACCCATACCAGCACACCTGTCCCTAACCTTACCAGTATCACATCTCAATAGCAGCAAAAGTGTTTTACAATACAACCTGAACACAATAAGTACATTGTACTTATTTTTCTATGTAAGTACATAGTACTTAAAGCCACTTAATATAAAGTGGGACCGATTCCCTTCTCTATTATAAATACATATGAATTTCCCATGATGTATTCCACATTTGATCACATGGATTTCACATGGGAACTGTTCCAAAACCGCTTGTTACTCGTGTGCCAAGTACATGTTTTTTCATTCGTGTGTTTTTTTTTTCTGTAAGGGTTGGTTTAACAGATGTACATTTGACAGATTGTGGGTCTCAACACCAACATCGACTTCCTGCTGAGTCTGTCGGGGCACCCAGAGTTCTCTGCGGGGAACGTTCACACCAGCTTCATCGCGCAGCACTACGAGCAGCTGTTCCCCGCGGCCCCGGGCCCGTGTGCAGCCGTGCTGTGTCAGGCCGCGCTGGCTCTGCTGCTGCGGGAGAAACAGCACACCGAGCAGTTCAGGGACCAGTCCAGCGGTGAGCGCTGATGGTGCTTCAGTGTGTGTGACGCGTGTCTGAGGTGTTATTCAGTGTGTGTGACGCGTGTTTGAGGTGTTATTCAGTGTGTGTGACGCGTGTCTGAGGTGTTATTCAGTGTGTGTGACGCGTGTTTGAGGTGTTATTCAGTGTGTGTGTGACGCGTGTTTGAGGTGTTATTCGTGTTTGAGGTGTTATTCAGTGTGTGTGTGACGCGTGTTTGAGGTGTTATTCAGTGTGTGTGACGCGTGTTTGAGGTGTTATTCAGTGTGTGTGACACGTGTTTGAGGTGTTATTCAGTGTGTGTGACGCGTGTTTGAGGTGTTATTCAGTGTGTGTGACGCGTGTTTGAGGTGTTATTCAGTGTGTGTGACGCGTGTTTGAGGTGTTATTCAGTGTGTGTGACGCATGTTTGAGGTGTTATTCAGTGTGTGTGACGCATGTTTGAGGTGTTATTCAGTGTGTGTGACGCGTGTTTGAGGTGTTATTCAGTGTGTGTGACGCATGTTTGAGGTGTTATTCAGTGTGTGTGACGCATGTTTGAGGTGTTATTCAGTGTGTGTGACGCGTGTCTGAGGTGTTATTCAGTGTGTGTGACGCGTGTTTGAGGTGTTATTCAGTGTGTGTGTGACGCGTGTTTGAGGTGTTATTCGTGTTTGAGGTGTTATTCAGTGTGTGTGTGACGCGTGTTTGAGGTGTTATTCAGTGTGTGTGACGCGTGTTTGAGGTGTTATTCAGTGTGTGTGACACGTGTTTGAGGTGTTATTCAGTGTGTGTGACGCGTGTTTGAGGTGTTATTCAGTGTGTGTGACGCGTGTTTGAGGTGTTATTCAGTGTGTGTGACGCGTGTTTGAGGTGTTATTCAGTGTGTGTGACGCATGTTTGAGGTGTTATTCAGTGTGTGTGACGCATGTTTGAGGTGTTATTCAGTGTGTGTGACGCGTGTTTGAGGTGTTATTCAGTGTGTGTGACGCATGTTTGAGGTGTTATTCAGTGTGTGTGACGCATGTTTGAGGTGTTATTCAGTGTGTGTGACGCGTGTTTGAGGTGTTAACCTGAGCTCCCTCTTGCAGACATGTACTCACCCTTTGCCTCCAGTAACGGGAGACGACTCAATGTCCTGCACTGCAGGAGCTTGACACTGCAGCTAGGGGACAACAGTGAGTGTGTACACACACACACACACACACACACACACACACACACACACACACACCGCCGAGCCCGATGCCTGTCTGAACCAGTGACTCCGAGCGATCACTTCAGGAGAAGAGTTACACCTGACAAATCTACAGGAACATCATTCATAAATATTCTGCATTCTTGTAGATTTTTATAGGATGGATTCAGTAATTCAGTGATTCAGATCATATCTGTGCTGGAGTTTCACACTTTCACAAATAATCATTGTTATATTACTTCTGTAATTACTATGTGCATTTTCCAGTCTGCATATTTGAATAATTAGCACGTCTTGCCAATCATTACCCCAAGCTAATGCATAGCTTTATATAATGCAGGGTTTATATTGCAATATAATTCTGAGATTCTTTTCTTTTTAACTTTAGCAAATAGTTTTTACACAATCATGATTTATTATGGTGGTTTAGTTATATATGTTCTGATTAATGTCACACATTAGGGAAAGGTCAGGGGTCAAGCTCCTGCTAGTTAATCATGATCAACTCTTTCCCCGAATTAATGTTTTCGCTGTTCTGCCGTGGAGGATGTTATTACATATAAGTGTATATTGTATATTTATATAGTTAAAGCTACAGTCCGCAGCTCTTCCTCTTGGTCACCACCTCTGTTCGAAATCTGTAATTGCAGTTATTCGCGGAATTATCAACTTTGCGTGAGTTGTAAATCGCCATGAAACAGCGCGGATGAACACAGTGATTTGAGGCGAGTGCTGCTGCCAATCACCGCGCTGTGTGGATACTGGCATTCAGAATCACAGATTCACTTTTTGAAAGTTTGACCAACATAAGAATTGTCACTGGATAATGTAATCTGAACAAGTAAGTAACATCCAGTTTTGTTCTGATCAACTAAGGGGGGAAAAGCATTGCTGTAAATCGTGCTGATTAAATCTAACGATCGTTTATCATGTCGAACCGTGCAAATTATACTTTGTTCTCAAATTGTTCATGTTAACAACATCAGCATTGCGTGACTAACGTTACATTTAATGTGTTTTATGGTTACCTGTGTAGGTCAGAATTCATATTCTCCATAATAGCTAAACGAGAAAGGCACAACAAAGGAAACTCCGTAACTGTGTGAATTAAGAAAACGTAGTTACACGATTGAACTATTGAAATGTCTTACTTGTTCAGCAGAAAAAAGCCGTCTCTTCTTCCGTTTCAAACCCCTTCAAAACACGGAGTTCACGACCCTTTCAAAAGCCCCGCCGATGTTTATCCTTGTTCACATGAGACGGTTTCTTTCTCTTTCTCCAGCCACCTTAAATCCGAAGTATGAAGTCTTTTGGGTTTTATAACTGCTGAATCTCCAGTTGACACTGATGATTGTCGTTTGGATCTTTCTGGATCCGCCATAAGTTTAATTATGTAAAGTGCTGCGAGAAAAGCCTATACATCTCTACATCTCCTCACGCGCAGTATAGCCGGGTAGCCGAAACTCCTTCTTTATGTGTACGGGTGTGACGTAATGACTCAGTATAGCCGGCTAGCCGAAACTCCTTCTTTATGTGTACGGGTGTGACGTAATGACGCAAAGACATGCTTGAATTTCCCGCGGAAACCCACCAGTACCACTGGAATTAAAATCATTATTACAAGCTAACCGTTTTGAATCTAGCTATGGCAAGCAGATAGTTTTGAACACTGGCTGAATATGTTTTTTTTAAAATAATTATTTTGGATTATTTTTTTTTTAACACTTTTATTTTTATTTTTGATTTACAGGATGAACAATTAAAGCAAAAACAACATTGACAAAAGGGAGGAGAAGGAATTATGCATAAATACATCGCAATTGTATGCTACATGGCATAGACAGCTTTATACTTATACAACTTAATACGACCCCTGGGCCGTCGCAATATCTACGCATATTCTCAAATATAAATCATCGTATACCTGCATACCTAAAATTATATGTATGCACTAACCCCCCTATAAAAAAAAAAAAAAATTAAAAAAAATAAATAAATTTTTTTTATTTATATATAATAAAAATAAATAAAAAAAAAAACAAAAAATAAAAAAAACACTGAACAACAAAGCCAAACTGGTGAGGTTAACCATTCTAATAGCCATTACTGTTTGTTAACTTAGTTAAAGATGTCTTTACATTCTTTATATATCAACCACTTTTCCCAGTCCCTTTTAAAAGCACCTTTTTTCATCTTTAAAATATATGTAAGTTCTTCCATAACCATGATTTCTTCAATAATTCCAAACCATTGTTTACACTTCAAAGTTGTATCTTTAAGCCAGTTCCTAGTTATAGTTTTTTTGCAAGCCGCCAGAAGGATCTTACATAGGTATTGATCACTTTTAGGGACTATGCCTTTAATATTTCCCATTAGTAGAAACATAGAGGTTCTAGGTATTTTAAATCCAAACACTTCCGACATAACTACCTGCACATCGTCCCAAAAAGACTGGATTTTCTCACAGCTCCAAAAAATGTGTGTGTGATCCGCTTCTAACTGTCCACACTGCCTCCAGCAAGCTTGTTGTCCGGAGACTTGTTTGTTTCTGATCTTAGGTGTTATAAAGAAGCGGATAAGGCACTTCCAGCAAAACTCCCTCCATATTTGTGAACTGGTAGTAGTTTGGTGTATTGACCACAAGTCATACCAATCCGTTTCTGTTATTTCAATCTTTAGTTCTTTATCCCATTTCAATTTTATATATAATGTAGAGGAGGGGCCGCTACACATCAACACTTCATACAAATAAGAAATTATTCTGGGTAGTGTGTGCTCATAGGCGTCCATCATCATTTTAGTAAGGGGATGGATATCATTTACTTTAACTTTCCTTTTTTTGTTGTAGTAATCCCTTAACTGGAAGTATCTAAATAAATCCTGATTTCTTATTCCAAAGTTCTCCTTTAAGTCCTGGAAACTTCTAATTTCACCCTCTGTAATTACACAGCACAATGCTGTTATTCCCCTATCCCTCCACTGTTGAAATATTGGGTCATCCCTTCCTGACTTAAATTCCTCATCATGAGTAATCCACCTAAGTATTCCAATTTCTTTCTCCAATTTGAATTGTTTAACAATAGAATGCCATACCTTCAATGAGAATGTTGTTATTGGGTCCAATTTGTCTTTAATATATCCATGAATTTTACTCTCCCCTATAAGTGACTGAACTTGAAGATCTTGTATATGTGTTTCTATGTCTTTCCACTTGGCTATGTAACTAGAGGTGCACCAATATAAGATGGGACGCAACTGTGCTGCACAGTAATAATTTTTAAGACTTGGAAGAGCCATGCCACCTTTTTCTCTAGGTAATTGGAGTGTTGAATAGCGCACTCTAGGTCTTTTACCCCCCCATATGTACCTGGATATTATTTTGTCCCATTCAAAGAATTGCTTTGGTGGGATTTCCACAGGGAGGGATTGAAACAAATACAGTAGGCGCGGTAAGACATTCATTTTTATTCCTTTTATCCTATCACTGAAGCTCATGGGATATGTGGACCACCTCTCAATGTCACTCTTTATATTATTAGTAATTAGATCGTAATTGGCCCTATACAATTTTGTAAAGTCTTTAGTTATATTTATACCTAGGTATTTTATACATTTTGCGTCCCAATTAATGTCATAATTTTGTTTGAGTTGCGTGTTTGGTTTACAATTAAGCATAAGAATTTGGGTTTTTGTTACATTTAGTTTGTATCCAGCATATTCATTAAATTGCTCTAATACTTGCATAAGGTTTATGAAATGTTTTTTGGGTTCAGCTAAATAGATCATAACATCATCTGCAAAAAGACAAATTTTATGTTCCATGCCGTTAATTTCGACCCCTGGAATCAACAAGTGCTGTCTGATTAATTGAGCCAGTGGCTCTATATAGATGGCAAATAGAGAGGGACTGAGACAGCAACCCTGTCTAGTTCCTCTTTCCAGGAGGAATCTCTCTGATAGAGACCCATTTACTCTTACTCTAGCTGTTGGGTTCTGATATAATGACTTGATACACTGGACAGATTTGTCATTAAAACCCAACTTTTCTAATGTTAAGTAAAGAAATTCCCAGTTGACCCTGTCGAAGGCCTTCTCGGCATCAAGACTGATTAGGCCTATAGGTAATTTATTTCGATGAGCCCTATCTATTATATGGAGAGTTCTTCTTATGTTGTCGTATGTTTGTCGACCTTTAACAAAACCTGTTTGGTCTTCATCTATCAAGTCTGGTAAGAACAATTGTATTCTGGATGCCAAGATAGAGCTAAACATTTTATAGTCTGTATTAAGAAGTGATATGGGTCTATAGTTTTGACAATGTTCCCTGTCTTTTTTCTCCTTGGGGATAACAGAAATGATAGCCTCTTTCCACGATGGAGGAGTTTTCCCTTCTTTTATGACCCAATTGAACGTGTCCCTTAGTAATGGCATCAGTTCTTTGTAGTAAGTTCTATACCACTCTGAAGGGAAACCATCGCTCCCTGGTGATTTGCCTGATTTGAATTTGCCCATGACCTGTTGTAGTTCCTCAGTGGTTATTTCTGCGGTTAGATTTTTATTCTGTACTTCACCAATAGAGGGCATATCTAATGTATTAAGGAATTCTTGTGTTTTGGTTCCATTCATACCAGAGGTCTGTTTGTATAATTCTTCATAGTACTTCTTAAATATATTTCTAATATCTGTCGGTTCGCATTTAATTTGATTAGTTTTGGGGTCTCGTACTTTGGAAATTAAATTATCAGTTTGTTGCTTCCGCATTCGTCTTGCCAATAATTTAAGTGCTCTCGGTCCTGATTCATAGTAAGTTTGTTTCACGAATCTAGCCTTTTTCTCCACTTCTGACTGCAACAAGCTGTTAACTTCCTTTCTCAATTCTCCCATTTGAGCCAACACCTCTTTATTTGATTTATGTTTATGTTTTAACTCCAATTGTTTTAATTCTGAAATAAGTTTCTCATAATGAGCTATCCTTTCTTTTTTAAGAGTGCTTGTAATAGCTATTAATTTTCCTCGAATCACTGCTTTTAGTGCATCCCACAGTATAGAGGGGTCTACCTCTCCATTGTTATTTTCCTCTAAGTATCTTTTTATTTCTATTCGCATTTGCTCAACTACTGATTTATTATTTAATATTCCTATATTTAATCTCCACAACGTGTTCCTTCTTTCCTCTCCCAGAGAGATCTTCATATAAATAGCGTTATGGTCCGATACGTCAGCTACCCCAATACCACAATTCTGTATCCGGTGTCTGTTTTCTTCTTGTAATAGAAAGTAATCTAGTCTAGAATACACAGAATGCGTGGCAGAGTAGTGACTATAATCCTTCTCTAATGGGTGTAATTCCCTCCAGACATCAATTAGGCCCATTTCTGTACATATGTGATTCATGAATTTTGTTATATGTTTTTTGTTTCTTTTATGGCTCGTAGTATCCAGGTCTTGGTTAAGCACTATGTTTAGGTCCCCTCCACATATACTAACCCCCTCCATCTCCTCCGCCACAATATCAAATAGTACTTTGAAATATTGTTTATTGCTTTCCGGTGGGGCATAAACATTTATCAAAGTTACCATGCTATTATTAATTGTTCCTTTAACAATAACATATCTCCCTTCTTTATCCTTTACTTCTTTGTGACAATCAAAGTTAACACCTTTTGGAATTAAGATAATGACCCCTCTCTTACGATGGTTTGGACATGAACTATAAAATATATTTTTAAAACCAAATTTTTTCAGTTTTTCATGTTCCTCATTCGATAAATGTGTTTCTTGGAGAAAATAAATATGTTTCTTTTCCTTTTTCAATTTGGCTATAACTTTAGCTCTTTTGGCTGGGTTCCCTAGTCCATTTACATTCAAAGACATTATCTCAATGTCTCTCTCCTGCATTCGACTATTTCTGTAACAATCATTGTATAATGATAACCCCACTGGCAAACATTTGAACAAGTACAAACTACTAAATAACTTTTACATAAACCAAAACATATTAGATTAACTGAAAGGATATCAACTGACCTCCAGATGGGAATGTTTACCCAGAACTTAGGGTTTTGAGTCACTGTCTCCGTAGTGAGGGAAAGCCTCGGCTGAACTGAGGGCCCCCTTCTAGATATGAGATGCAGTCTGTAAGATGTTTTTGCACCCATACTAGATATAATTTCTTCATTGTCCATGTCTCCCCTAAGTCAATGCATGTTCACAAACGCCTCTCACTGTATTATTGAAATTGTTCTAAATTACGGTCATCGCGCAACATCGTATTCCCTTAACCCCTTGTGTATTAGTCCCTTATTCACGTCGTGATATAGAGGGTTTCTTACAAATTCACCGTGTTTGTCCGCCGAAAATCCTCCAGCCGTTTCCGCGCTCTTCTGCTTGCCTCCGCTCTTCGTTCTCTGCCGACCCGTTGCCATGCTAAACTTTTCCGTGCCTCGAGTCGCTCCAGTAACGTTATTGGCCCGGCTGCATCTTCGGAATCCGTCACTTTATATCCTCTATCACGCAAGTCTTTCTCCACGTCACCCGCTTCGTTGTACGTTTTTACTCCATTATCCCAGTGAACTCTCATCTTTGTAAATGGAGTCTGAAATCGAATCCCCGCTTCTTTCAAAATTTTCTTGGCTTTAACATACGACTTGCGTTGCTGCACCACAGCCGAGGTGTAATCATGGTCGAAGAAAATCCTCCGCTCTCCAAGTGTGATTATTTTCTTTTCCCAGGCTCTTCTCAGGACTTTCTCCTTCGTATTATACTGTAGGAAATTCACCACGATGGCCCTCGGTGGTTGATCTGTTTTAGGTTTCGGCGCCAGAGCCCTGTGCGCCCGCTGAATTTGACAGTCGGTTTCAATGTCAAGTTTACTCCGGATAATTTCTTCGATGAACTGAGTAACAGACCCCTTCTCGGCCTCTTCTGGCACTCCGAAAATCCGCAGGTTATTTCTTCTGGAACGCGACTCGAGGTCCGTAAATTTTTCCATCATCTTTTTGTGTTCTTGTATGAAGTCGTGTAGCAGACCATCAGTCTCGGTGCTCCAGCACTCCATTTCTTCAACACGCGACAAGGTGGCCTCAGCTTTTGCATTTTGTTCCTTTATTTCTTGTGTTGTTGCCACGATTTTTTTATTTATGTCCTCTTTAAACTCGTCTAGCTCGCGTTTCATCTGGATTTTGAGTTCATCTTTAAATGTCCCGAACTCCGTTTTCAGCTCGTTGCGAAATTCCTGTATCTGCTTACTTATAGCATTTAAGCCAGCGCGCAGAGCGTCTGAAGTTTCTCGGTCGCCATTTTCTTCTTTTTCTTGCATGCTGTCTGTCTCTGTTCTTTTGGGGTCTTTACCTTGCTTTTCGAGGTTTCTTTTAGCTTTAGATTTGTTACCTCCGCTCATCTCTCAGCACACGAAAGTTCTCAACAAATATATATCGAGTTTAGCGGAGTTTTTAAACTGACTTAAGGGAGCTCACAGCTTAACCTGCCATCGTGCTTCACTGCCCAACCGGAAGTCATTTTGGATTATTTTTAACTTAAAAAAAAGTTACGGACTGCAGCTTTAATGTTTTTACAATATTGGTAAGACTACACTAAGGTTCCAAGGTTAGTAAATGCATTCACTAATATTAACTAACAATGAGCAATACATTCATTACAGTACTTAAGTACTAACTGGTCATTGTCAGTTCATGTTCAATAACTCATGTCATTAACTTTGTGTGTTACAGTATTATGAATGACAATAATTAAAAGCTGGGGTGGAAATATGCATAATTGTCGTATAAAATAATGCCACAATGCAAAAAAAATAAAAAAAATAATGAATTGTCGTAAATGGGCTTAGTTTTCTTTAAGAAAACAATATTTTTTTTAGATTTTGGGGTGAAATATGACCTGGACATTTCCTCTGTCTCTGACAGATTCACCCAGATGAGATTTAACTAATTGTATTATTTCGTTTACAGAAGTGGCATTAGCCGTTACATTCAATCCAGATGGGACGTACAGTATGGAGGTAAATTATGTTTTTAGACTGTAAAGATGATAATGATGCACATCTGCATTGCCAAATCAAAACGAGTATCAGGGTTTTTGTCAGAGATTTCATGCACTAAATCTAGCCTTTCACTAAGGTCTCTGTTGTTTTTGGTTGTTAGACTGGAGGTCAGGTGTTCCTCGTGTCAGGAGAGCTGCAGCTGGAGGGGGGCGTGACCTTCCTGTGCTGCTCCGTGAACGGGGTTCTGTCCCGACCCAAACTAGTCATTCTGGACAACACTGTACACATCTTTTCTATGGTGGGTTTCTTTCACCCTTTGAGTTACGCTTCAGCTTTCATGTCGAGGCGATGTATGATCTTGTTTTGTTCTGTTTCAGGAGGGAAGTGCTCAGGTGGATGTGCCTGTGCCCAAGTTCCTGGCTGGTGTTAGTGGCACCAGTGCACAGGGTGGCGCTGTTGCACCCATGACCGGCACTATTGAAAAGGTATTTAAGGCAGCTGTGGTTGAAGTTTGTGTACTGTACATCCTCTATAGTATGCCAGACTACAGTAGTGTGTCAAGAATCATAGAATACTGAACATAATGTGTAAAAAAGGTCACATTTACAGCCAAAATGGTAATTAAAGTGCCCCATTATGCTTTTCTGAACCCACTTTAATGCACTTCATACGGATGAGTGCTGGAATTGATACGGTGAAACAAACGGCATCTGTATCACTGTCTAACAAGAACTGAGGAAGATCCAGAGCTGAAATTCAAAGCGGTAGACCAATCACAACAGACTGGGTCATCTGACCAATCAGACCAGGGTCAAATGACCTATCAGATCAAAGTAGACCAATCACAACAGACTGGGTCATCTGACCAATCAGAGCAGGGTCAAATGACCAATCAGATCAAAGTAGACCAATCACAACAGACTGGGTCATCTGACCAATCAGAGCAGAGTAGACCAATCACAACAGACTGGGTCATCTGACCAATCAGAGCAGAGTAGACCAATCACAACAGACTGGGTCATCTGACCAATCAGAGCAGAGTAGACCAATCACAACAGACTGGGTCATCTGACCAATCAGAGCAGAGTAGACCAATCACAACAGACTGGGTCATCTGACCAATCAGACCAGGGTCAAATGACCAATCAGATCAAAGTAGACCAATCACAACAGACTGGGTCATCTGACCAATCAGAGCAGAGTAGACCAATCACAACAGACTGGGTCATCTGACCAATCAGAGCAGAGTAGACCAATCACAACAGACTGGGTCATCTGACCAATCAGAGCAGAGTAGACCAATCACAACAGACTGGGTCATCTGACCAATCAGAGCAGGGTCAAATGACCAATCAGATCAAAGTAGACCAATCACAACAGACTGGGTCATCTGACCAATCAGAGCAGAGTAGACCAATCACAACAGACTGGGTCATCTGACCAATCAGAGCAGAGTAGACCAATCACAACAGACTGGGTCATCTGACCAATCAGAGCAGAGTAGACCAATCACAACAGACTGGGTCATCTGACCAATCAGAGCAGAGTAGACCAATCACAACAGACTGGGTCATCTGAGCAATCAGAGCAGAGTTTCAATATCAGACACTGTGAGAAAGAGAGCTGATTCTGCAATGTATATTATGAGAAAAATAAGTTTATTTTTATTTTAAGCCTGTTTGTATGAGACTCCAAAACAAAATCAGGAACCTTTAAAATAGTATAATAGGTCTCTAATCTCCTTGGCAGCCGAGCTGTTCCTCCGTCTGGGTCCAATAGAGAGTGCTGGTTATCGTGTGTGTGTGTGTGTGTGTGACTCTCGCCTGTGCTGTGTTTGCAGGTGCTGGTCAAGCCTGGAGACTCGGTCCAGAAAGGAGATCCCTTAATGGTGATGAATGCCATGAAAATGGAGGTGAGGCTCTGTCACTTTCTCATTGAGTGCACTTAATAGTCCATCCCACAACTGATGGTGTCGTCCTCTTCTGGGCAGCACACCATCCGTGCACCCAAAGCAGGGGTCGTGAAGAAGGTGTTCTTCAAGGAGGGCTCTCAGGCCAGCCGCCACGCAGCGCTGGTGGAGATGGAGGAGGAGGAGGAGGCCGGGGCCGAGTGACACACACACACACATCTCAGGCAGACGGAGGGAGACCCTGGAGCTGGACCACGTCTGCTCAAACGCCTTCAAGCACTACACGTTAGTTTGGATCCTTTGAGATTAGAAAAGCAAACTAGAAACTGTCTTGCTCATCTAAAAACAGACCTGTTACCTGTAGCTTTCTTTGTGTGGAATTCATTCCCTAATGACTTAGTGTTTCTGTGGTTCCTTGGTTTATTTGTACCATGTTGTCATTTTTTTATGAAGTTAACTCTTGGATGACTGCGGACTGGCTTGCCATCTCCTTATAAACACACTAGTATTTGCATTTAAAAATAAACAATCCACTCATGTTATTTCCAGTCCATTACCTGTCAAATATTACAGCACACTTGTGGAGCATTACAGTGATGTTTGTTGTTGAGGTGAACACGGTGCCTTGATGGAGGCCTGAGTACTGAAGGAAATGTCTAGAATCTGTATTTCTGAACCTTTTTAAACCTTCATCATTAAATGGTTTGTTTTTCTATTGAGTCTCTAATTAAATTATATTATTTAAGTTCACAATTACTCTGACCGCTGTCAATAATTGAATCATTGTTTTATCAAAATTAATTACTGTTCAAACTCTATGCAACAAATTTAAAAGTGTTTGATGCGTTTATTTCAGTCTTTGATCCAAATTCATTCATGAATCCATTAATGGGAGTAAACTCTATCAACTGGGTCTGTATAGACTGGAGTTTACTTAAGTTTATTTATATTGCACATTTTCTCACAAACTGCTTTACATAAATGTCATTAAAAACAGCATAAGTATATGATAAATAAAAATAATTTACATTTGTACCCTAGTGCTCTGTCCGAAATGTATTTATGCAAAAGGTTTCTGGGTGATTTATAAGTAACTTTAAAATCAATTCTAGATGTAATGTGAGGCAGTATAAAGATTTTAGGACTGGTGTGTTACAAAAACATTATTTTATACTATTGTTCACACTTCACAGGAAAAAATACTGAATAGAGTGCAACAGTTGGATTCGAAATGGAAACAAATCTCCACAGAGACGATGAACAACATAGCATCCTTAAAAACGGATCTACCGGCTATGTTTTTTAAAAATGTTATTGTTGTGGCTGGTTTGCACGTTAACTTTGAGGGGACACTTATTTTATTTAAAACGCACGTATATTCTGGATTGGAATTCATAAGGACATGGACAGCAAAGAGTGTCATTATTTTGAGGAGTTAGATCACACAAAAAAAGCAAAACTTTCAATAAAGAGTGAAGCTGCCCTGGAGATTTTGGTCAGGAACTGCCTATGTTACAGAGAGATGGCTTTAATAAACATACTAAAGCCTTTAAATTCAGTAAAGAGCACTAACAAGCACTCAGATTAAAAAAAAAAATAATTTTGGGCCGTTTCAAACGAAAGTGAAAAGCTGAATCACTTCATAAAGAGCCCTTCCAAATGTCTGTTACATTTTTTACAATTCATTTTAAAGCTTGATGGCTGGAGAAGAGTTCGATTTAATAAATGGAGTAATCCAAGTTGTCTTGTTTTGATGTATTACACACACAAAGTTTAAAGGAGTCATGAACTGCATTGTTTTATTGTTTCATACTGTTTCCTGGGGTGCACTTATTTTTTTTACTTAAAAAATTTTCATAATTTAGAAATAAAAGTTATTTTTGCTACCCTGATTTTATCCCTCTGATTTGAACGCTCTGTTTAAGGGGCGTGTCTGTGAGACTTCAGTGTAAACACCCACTGCTGTGATTGGCTGTGATACTTCAGTGTAAACGCCCACTGCTGTGATTGGCTGTAAGACTTCAGTGTAAACGCCCACTGCTGTGATTGGCTGTGATACTTCAGTGTAAACGCCCACTGCTGTGATTGGCTGTGAGACTTCAGTGTAAACGCCCACTGCTGTGATTGGCTGTGAGACTTCAGTGTAAACACCCACTGCTGTGATTGGCTAACAGCTTTGCATATGAAATAGCTAGTATTACACATGGAACTCTCTCGAAAACTTTGAGCATGTTTTTACTATTACTGCTCTCAATGTTAACTACTCGTGAAAAATGATAATTATAGCAATGCAATTAGATTATAGCAATGCAATTAGATCTATGGCCAGGCCCGGCGCTGTGGGGGGACAAAGGGGGGGTACCCCCAGTCTTGGATTACTAAATTCAGTTTTACACATTGATTATAACTGTTTAATTAAATTATATTTTATTAACAAAGTTCAGGAGGAGCAATTTTAGATAATCAACCAAATGAACACGGGAGTGTTAATCAACTCAATGAGTGTGATAGGACAGCGTGCCAAATATGCGTAGCCTTTAGCCTACTCTCTCTGATTATTTGGCCTATATAAGTGTGAAGGCGTGAATAGTCTATAACTGAATTTAGTCTGTCTGCAACGCAATCTATTAGCCTGCCTAATACTGCGAACACTGTGGGGTTTCCTGATGGATTGAGGTTGTTCCTGAACTTCCTTTTCTACATGCAATTCACACGAGCACGACTGAGAACATGCACTCAGAACTGTGATCGATCGGCTCATCACTGCAACCTTTCATGCCACGATCCTAATATAATGCCATAGACGGCCCGCTGTTGTGCCGAATTCTGACCCCCAAACTTAAACTGAAAATTATTTAATATAGCCTGCCCTAGGCTATATTTAAAGTTTAATTTCATTTCGTTTCAATGCTATCATTTAAGGTTTAATTTATTTCCAGGTAATAATTTGATATTTTCTACAAACTTATTTCAGTCTATTGCAAGGCAACATTTCAAATTTGCGTAAAATTTTTTCAACTAATATTGTAGACCCATTTTATTTAGCCTAATTTCAGCTTTATTTCAATGAACTTAATGCTTTTAATACTTTTAATCACAAGTTATTTATGCTAATGCCGGTCCGGGACACCATTAGGCCGGGAGTCGGCCACCCCATAAAAATAAAGTTTGATTTGCTACATATTCCAGCTTTTGGGTCTTCTTTTCCTGACTATAGGCCATGGCTTGATAATATAGTGAGTGACATTTCATCACTTCGTGAAGACAGCAACATTAATACATCTTTCACCTATCTATGATGTCATACAGAGGCACACACCAGGACGAGTTATTCGCTGGGCCTGGTAACAATAAAAGCTGATTTTGGACTAACAAGGGAGTTTTCAGTTCTGAAACTTGCAGGATATTCTTATGATGACCTCTTATATGTCAAAACCTCAAGGAAAATTACATTTCTCAATTCATGACCCCTTTAAATGTTTTAAATTATAGATAAGAAATGTGTTTAATATTAAATTAAGTAAATTTGACTACCTGCAGGGTCCAAAGAAGAGACGGCAAGTTTTATAAGGTTGAGAGCAGAGACGGAACACAGACTCACACACACATTGACTTTCATTGCTCTCTTCGCCAAGTACATTATGACACACGAGTGCCTTGCTAAGATTTGGAATGTGGAATTTGGAGACCAGGAATGTTCATTGAGTCCAGATTTGATATATTGACAACCACAGGCAAGTGCTGAACCAATTGAACGCTCATGCATTACTGTATTTCTGAATGAAGGGATTAGGAAGACAGGATCTTTTACTTCCTTCTGGTTAAGTGTGGAGGGAAGAGGTTTGGTCATGAGACTCTGCCGGATTGCTGTTGCATAATCTGGTTATTGGAAATGAAGTTGAGTGACTTCAACTTAGTCACCTGATAGTGATAACTATAGAAGTCCATTTCTCCCACAGTTGAGTAAAAAATATGATTCTGCAAGTCCTAAAAATTATATGACTCATAATTATGACTGAATACTCACAAGAGATCTCAAGGGTAAACCTCTCCAGTGCTCCAGCGATCTCCTATATCCCTTACCCGTGTTTCTATTATTTCCCTTGTCATCGCCTGCACTTCTGCTATCTCCAAACCTGTTGGGCAAGGAGCCTGACTCACCGCCTTACTGACCTGAACGTCCATCGAACATTATGTTCATGTTACTGGAAGAAAGTTTGTTCAGAACTTTGAGAGAACCTCGACACAACGTTAGCTCTGAGAACATTCCCTGTTTGCTGGGAATCTGCTAAATGAAGGCATGAAGATATTGTAAACATTATAACATCATGATTTGGTAACACTTTATTTCGATAGTCCACTTTAGACATTCTACTAACTATAAGTAACTTTTCAACTACATGTCAACTAACTGTCATTAGAGTATTAGTAGACTGTCAGCTTAATATCTGCTAACACTTTATTTTGTTGGTCCCCCAACAGACATTCAACTGACTATAAGTAACTTGGCGACTACAAGTCAACTTATTCTACTAACCCGAACCCTAACACCTAACCATAACCTACCAGTCTACTGACAGTCTACTATAATATACCAATACTCTAATGAGAGTTAGTTCACATGTAGTTGAAAAGTTACTTATAATTAGTAGAACGTCTAAAGTGACTATCGAAATAAAGTGTAACCCATGATTTTCTGTAAAGCTGCTTTGAAACAATGTCTATTGTGAAAAGCTTTATACAATTTTTTTTAACTTTGACAAATAACAAATAAGGAAGTTTAATTAGAATTGTTTTATGCACACATTCCAAGAACATTCTGCAAATATAGTAATAACATCATAAAGACATTCCGAGGTTGTTGTTCTAAGAACGTTTTCTATCAATGCTATGAAAACCTTCAAGTATAAATAATATTGTAAGGACATTACATGAAAGTTGTACTCAGAACGTTTTGTAGTAACATTATGAAAGCATTCAGCAAATAATAACTGTCACGATTTATTTGAAGCAGGATGAAATAAAAGTGCAGGATTTAAACGACTGTTGAGACCTGTGGCCGGTCGCATAAAGACTAGTCTTATTAAGTTATTCATACATTTGTTTTTTAAGACTTTGAAGTAAGTTACATTTTGATACATCCCATGTTGGTCTAAGTCTTCAGCTAATACGTCTGGGGGACCTGGTCCATCACAGTCTTAGGGCCTGAGGCAGAGCGTGGCCTCTTGTGCTCCACTGTTGGAGCCTCAACCGGTCCTGTAGAACGTAACAAGTGGAGGTTAACTTGCTATTTAGCAGCTCTTCTTGTTATCAGGCACTTTTGTCAGGTGCTGGGAGTCTGGGACCCGGGACAGATCCAGGCAGTCCTTCTGGGTTGACTGTAGAGTAAAACCCTCCCCTACTGTCTAGGTTTTAAAGTAAGCTTCTCCATTCCCTGTTGGAGCCTAAACCGATCCCTTAGAACCTGTCAAGTCCCCTTCATTTATATAGCGCTTTTAACACTATAGGTAGCCTCAAAGCAGCTTTACAGTGATAATATGAAATTAAAGTAACAGAGATTGTTTTGGCTTTTCAGCAGCTCTAGAATAAAGTTATTGTCCAGCTAAAGTTAGTTTTGATTGATTCACTTCCGTTGCAAAGATCAGTAGTTATTAACTTAGGGGCCGCTAACACACACCGCTCTAACAGAAAAGAGACCTTACCGCGCTCCGACCTGCTCATCTGCACAACAGCAGTGCCTGGGGCTCGAGAACGCAAACCTTGAAATAGATTCTAAGGGGCAAGCGTTGAAATTGTTTGAAAAATGGTGTCATCTCCGTGCAAGCTTAAAAAACGTGAATCTGTGAAAACGCTGACGCTGTGCAAATGCGTATTACGTGTTTAGTGTATAGGTTTGCGAGTTTGAATATATATGTGCACAGGCGTGTAGTCTTTCTTTACAAATTTACCTCACCAAATTTCTTGTCTGGCCCTAAAAAATCATAATACAGAATTTTTTGTCGCTTACGCGTATCCATGTGAACTGGAATCATTTTGACAACTTTTTATGACAGAGGTAAAGGGAAGGGAAGTAGAGGTTAATTTGCCTTCCGGCTGCTCTTGTTATCAGGCAGTTTTGTCAGGTGCTGGGAGTCTTGTGGCCCTGGACTAGTCCAGGCAGGATGTGAATACTCCCCCCTTTGTATGACTTTGTATGATACACCACTTTGTATGATTGTTTGATTGACGCTTCTGACTCCGACTAAACAAGTCCGTAGAGTCAATAATGCTATGCCCATTGTGGTTGTGTATAGGCACAGCTAAATGAGGCAGGCATTCCCTCAGCATGGCAGAGGTGGTATTTGTTCACCATAGCGTCGATCCAGATGCAGTGTTGAGTTATAGGTGAATCTCCTCTATTCTAATACATTATCTTCTACTCTAAAAACAATAGCCGCGTTTCTAGATTTTTTTTCTGATTAGTTTTCTGATAAAACATCCATTTGTTGGTGAAATGAATGGTTTGTGTAACGTTGTACCAGAGAGGCGTGTTAAGGGTGTGTTTTAGTGAAGGGCTGGCCCGACGGTGGAAGTATGGTTTTGGGCTCGGTGCTACAGGCCCGGGGCTTTTAGCCCGGCACGGAGCGTTTAAAGCCCTGGTTCGCACTGGCCCGACAGTGGAAACAGGGCTAACGTAAGGCGTGTAATAAAACTGATTCTCTCTGTTTTAAGGTTATGCAATCTGCCAATTTCAGCACTGGTCTCAACTCAACTGGCCACGCCATCTAAAAAGGTACACTTGCAAAATTTAAACAAGCCAATAGAATCAACCTGAAAAGTTACAAGAGTAAAATACACACAATAAGCAAAGAATGACAGTTTATTGTTCAAGGTAAATACATACACTTGTAGATAATGCTTAATAAAAAAGGGTTTTTGTTTTGAATTTCTAATGCCATTAGACATATATTGAGCATATGCGTAACTTAGATAACAATAAAATACAACAGAATAACAGAAAATAAAATACAAAACACAAAAGTACAAGGAGAAGTGACAACTAAAACTTGCAGACAAAAGCCAAAGCCTACACCCTACAAAATAGTGTACTCAAACTCAAGCTAAGCTTAGCCTAGTGAGCTGATCTCATGACATTTTTGACATTGGTGAGCTGACCATTTGCTTTTAGTTGTCCCTCGGGTTAAGCTGAAGAGCAGGGGCGAAAGAGCATTTGCAGTAACAGGACCAAAGCTTTGGAACAATTTGCCCCTGTACATCAGACAGGCTCAAACACTTGCTACTTTTAAATCTAGTCTTAAAACCTACTACTACAGTTTAAGAATTTGACGCTATGTGAGAGTTGTTTTATGGTTTTTATCTTTGTATTGTTGATTGTTTGTAGTAGTGATATAGGATATAAGTGTACAGCACTTTGTCAAACACTTGTTGTTTTTAAAAGTGCTTTATAAATAAACTTTGACTTTGACATATGAAGCAGATCCATCTTTTTTCAAGTCGTGGCTCACAAGGTCTTCTCCGGACCCCATACCCACCCTTCTCTCCTGTCATTTCCCGTCACCTTCCCAAATTTAAATCTCCACCAAATTATAACACTGTCTAGAGTGAATTGTTTTACAGGTTATTCCTTGCCTGAAATCATTCAGGCATTTTGACACAGAGACACTGAGGCTCTAGGATAAAGCCTAAATCCAGCATATAGAGGTTCGGTGAATGTGGTGTTGAATGTGTATAAGTGTGTGAGTGTGTGTGTGTCAGAGACGCTGTAGAAGGACAGGGTGCCGGCCGACCAGTCTAGATACGCTCCTACTCTTTTAGACTGAGATGGGACAGACACATCAGTGTTCTTGTTATCATGCCAGGCTGTGCAAACCTTACCACTGTTAATCCAGAAAAGACACCAGGAATGTTCATTGAGTCCAAAAAGACAATCAATCCCTTCTTTTCTACTGACTTTTTTGTATGTCACTGCTACATGACCATTACCATTGAATTCAGTTTCCCAGTAACAGCGCCCAGTCAGACTCTCTTTACACATCACCTGTTCATAATGCTCAAATCTCTCAGGATGTTCAGGATATGACTGAACCTCTTTCACATGTGTTACCATTCTGTTCTCAGCCATTGAGAGGCTAGTGTGTGTTGTGTTTGGATCCAGTGTGAGATCAAAAAAATCTGAACAGAAAAAGAAATGTAATCATGACAAACCATGAAATTTAACAAATGAAGAAAAACAAATGAAGAACAGACTTACATTTTTGTAGTCCTGGTGTGATTCTGAAGGCTTCATTATGGTCCACACTGAAAAGAAAAACAAAACCCAAGCACTTGTAACTTTGTCTTAACAAATTCTCATAATTTAAATGTACAATATGTAACTTTTGACCCTCTAGTGGGAAAAAAAAACCCAATAAGAACTGCATGCATTTTGCAGAAGAACATTGTTTTGGTTATGCTTCAGCTCTGCGTGACTGTGCGGATGAATATGTTTTAGTTAGGACCACCTTTGTTTTATTATAATGATAATCCAAACCACTAACTAACAATTCACAAATTTAACATGAGTTATTGTAAACAAGTCGAAATAAATGATAGATGATAGACTAAATTTAGTGTATACTGAAGACGAAACCGATATCAGTTTAGATTCCAGCGAGTTGGAGATGGGGCGTTAGGCGTCATTTATATTTGTAGTTAAAATAAGTAAAAATAAATGTATTGAAGTTTAGAATTACAACTTGCGTGTCCAGCCTACACTAATGCTGTTAGAAGCTGTTTAAACGCGCTGGGGTGAAAATTATGCTTTTTCTAAGCCACACCAAACTGGTCGTATGTTCCATGAGTGATTTTATCATATAGCCTACTGTTGCTATTTCAGGGTCTAAAACAACATTTTAACATTAATCCCTAAGTTCTCACCATCTCAAAGCCAAGCAAATCTTGATTCTTGTTTTATTACGAGTTCTATCGTGTTCTCTTTTTGCCAGCAGAAGTTTGTTTAAACCGGGTGGTCCCCAGGAGGTTCTAGACGTAACATGCTCCATGTCAACCTTTGTCGCTCATCGGGACAACTAACCTCTGCCACTCCTACATGCGTCAAAGTAGCCAGAGGAACGTTTCTTTATTTACGGATACAACGAGACATAGATGAACAAGTGACACAAGTACGCAATTTCGCAACAAAAGCATCCCACTTGGTCTAAAATATAAACACTTATGATTCTATTATATAATATACAATTTTTGTACTGTGTACTGTGTACTGTGTGGTAATTCATGCATGAGTGTGTGACATAACACACAAATCATGTTTTCTGTAATGAGTGGACATTATATTAATGTTAATGTGAGAATGACCAGATACCGGCCTGCATGAGAACCTAAGAGTGTTTTATTGAACAGAAATTGTGGGCTTACCATAGTAAATCAGGGTAAGACAAAAACATGTTTTGGAAGGATTGATGGTGTATTGACTCATTATTGAAAAAAAAAAAGTTACATATCAGACCTTTAACAATTTGTCAAGATCAAAGAAGTGATTCTCTCAAATAATATAAAGTTCATATTTTCCCAGTGGGCAACAAATGTTTAACAACCATTAACCTTTACATTTGCTTTACTTTTTTGTAACTTCTTATTTTTGTTTACTTTTTTTTCATATAACAGCAAAATCAAATTAAAATACTCTTGTCATTTATTGTCATTCAGATATGAAGACTCAAATTTTACTGTTCAATAGTGATTGATGTCTGTCTAACTCTGCATGGCATGAAACATGTTGATGATATGTGATGTGCGCGGAGGCATGGAAAAACGTATGTTGACAGGCAGGTAGGACATTGTATCCTGAAATGTAGATGAACATTTTATGGTCCTACGCCTGTATATATAAATACATTTAGACCACTTAACTTAGTAATTGCTTTCAGGATGTGCTATTGTGTTATGTTCCATGTGATGTTGGTGCTAGTTTTATTATTAGTCTTTTTTTTTCATGTAAATTTATATATGATAAATATTATTAGTCTTTTTATCATATTATTAGTTTTTTTTTTTTTTTTACAAATATGCATTTGTGATATAATACCATGTAATACCAAATACCATGAAAAATTTCACTCCAACATACTTGAGTTTTTCCAGTGCACAGTTTGGATCATTGAGTCTCTCAGAGAGCAGCTTGACTCCTGAATCCCCTGGATGATTGTAGCTCAGATCCAGCTCTTTTAGGTGTGAAGCTGAACTCAGAGCTGAAGCCAGATAACAACAGCCGACCTCTGTTACCATACAGCCAGATAATCTACAAAGTAATTGGATTCATGATTGAACACCTGTACTGTGTTTAAAGCCTACAAATTATGAACATGCCTGTTTAAACACCTTTGAACATAATTTTAAAAGCTTAAATTGTTTAAAATAATGTTTAAAATAAAATAATGTATCACTGTCATCATGTTTTTACAAATCAACCACCCCAAACTATTTCATCTCAAATCTTGAAGAAATGCTATTATAGAAATTCTGTATAGAAATCAAAACATTAATATTCTTGCACCTGCAGCGAACTAATCATCCAAGATCAACTATCACAGTTATGTTCAAATTCAAATGCAATGATCATTTACAATTTTGTAGTTCTATTCTTACACACCGCAGTATCTCCAGATTACAGTTTGGACTCTTCAGTGCATCAGAGAGCATCTTCACTCCTGGGTCTTCCAGGTCATTGTTACTCAGGTCAAGCTCTCTAAGAGGAGAGTTTGGTGACCGTAGAGCTGAGACCACAATTTCATAGCTGTGACCATTGAGATTACAGTCAGCAAGACTGAAAGAGACAAAAATAGATTTTTTAGTAAGTTTAGAGGACAGATTCATACAAAATCACAAGGACACATGAAACAGTTTCACTCTATAGTTTCAAGTCTTCGTTAATAGTAAATGTTCACCTAGTCCAGCTTGACTTGGTAGCTATTAATCAAACCCTGGGGGTGTAAAAATTAATTTGTTTTCTTGATGTATTGATTAAAAATCATTAAGATTGTCAAAGCCATGGCTAAATGGGCCTTGTCCATAACCCACATTTTCCAACAGGTTTTTTACTCATAACCCAGATCGGTAATTCTGTGGCCTTTTCTACACCAGCCTGAGCGACCTGTGGAAGGTCCTTGAGGGAGGTTCGCTGCATATATAGAGTGGGTGCTGGTGCAGTGTGGATCTGAATTCACTGCCTGCCTCATGGATTAGCACCCACTCCGGTCCCACTCAGCTCCCTCATACCTCCAGCTCCACCTCGGTTAGTCATCATCCTGGTTGCACTAGAACCTTCCAGGCCTCTGTCTACGCCTCGTCTCTTCACCTCTTCGGCTTCATAGGGCTCTTTGTTCCCTCCGGCTCCACCGTGGTCCTCACTCCCACTGGCTCCCGTCTCTGCCTTGGTCCCGTGAGCCTACGGCTCTGCCTTGGGCCTCCACCTGGGTCTCTACTCCTCTAACCTCTACCTCTAACCTGATGGTGCTGCTCTAGTTCTCTCTCTGGCTCCTCCTTCGGTCATCTCCTCCCTGGCTCCTCCCTCCATTGTCTCCTCCATGGTGTTTCCATCTTCCAGCTCCTCTTTGGTTATGTCTATCTTTTCCTGCCCCGTTGTTATGGTATGAAGAAACACCTTCTATTTATTTCTTCATAACTATCAATAACATTGAATACTCATTATGTTGATCTACTCATTATGTTGATCTAATCTGACTGAGATTGAACGTTTCAACAAAGATAAATAAGGGAAAATTGAAGTGACCAGATGTGCGATGCTGATAGAGACATTTCATAATAAAAGCTATCATTGTTTCTAAAAGTGTTTCTGCTAACTATTGAAGGGGTGAATACTTATGTGAATAAATATTTTGCATTTTTAATTGTAATGCAAATATTGGTGCATCTCTAGGGTGAATAGTTACATTAAATTTACAATTTAATTGCAATTACAATATGATCCAAATAAATTACTTACAGAACATTTCTGAAGTTGCTCATTGCCGGTATCAATCTTCTTCTACCACCCTCTGATGTGTTGTATTTCTTCAAATCCAACTCATCCAGCACCTCATCTGACATCTGAAGCATACAGGTGATTGCTGAACATTGAGCAGGAGAGAGTTTCTTCTCTGAGTGTTTGTCTGATTTCATAAACTCCTGAATCTCTCTGTACAGAGTCTGATCTTTCATCTCCAGCAGACAGAGAAACAGATTGATAGATCTTTCTGTGGGGAGATTTTTCTCAGCCCTGATTCTGTCTTTAATGTACTGTGAGGTTTTCTTGATGCTCTCTGAACTTTCCTCTGTATGTGTTAGTAGATGCAGTAAGAGTCTCTGGTTGGACTCCAGTGAGATGCCCAGCAGGAATCGCAGGAAAAGATCCAGGTGTCCATTATCACGCTGAAGTGCTTCATCTACTGTGTCCCTATGCAGATTATGCACTTGATCCAAATAATGCAATGTGTTATCGTTTTTTATTATATAATAGTAAAACACATAAAAAGCAGCCAGAAACTCTTGAAAGCTCAGATGTATGAAGCAGTAAACTTTTCTCTGATGGATCACAGATTCCTCCTTAAAGATCTCAGTGCAAATCCCAGAATACACTGAGGCGTCAGTGACATCTATGCCGCTCTCAATCAGGTCCTCCTCATAGAACATCACATTGCCCTTCATCAGCTGATTGAAAGCGAGTTCAGCAAGTTTCAAAATCACTTCTCTGTTGGACTGCAGGAGTTTCTCTGGATCTCTCTCTTCAGACTTCTGATTCCTCATATTGATCTGAATGATCAGAAAATGGATGTACATTTCAGTCAGAGTTTGAGGGATTTCTGCACTCAGATCTTGTTTCAGGAGCTTCTGAAGTACAGTGGATGAGATCCAGCAGAAGACGGGTATGTGACACATGATGTGGAGGCTTCTTGCTCTTCTGATGTGTGAGATGATCCTGCTGGCTTGATGCTCATCACTGATTCTCTTCCTGAAATATTCTTCCTTCTGAGGCTCATTGAATCCCTGAATTTCTGTCACACGGTTGATGTATTTGGAGGGGATCTGATTGGCTGCTGCCGGTCTGGAGGTGATCCAGATGTGAGCAGAGGGAAGCAGCTCTCCATTCATGAGGTTTGACATCAACACACCCACTGAGGAAGTCTCAGTCACATCAGAAACTTTCTGAGTGTCTGAAAGCATCAGTGGAATTCTGTTTTCATCCAGACCATCAAAGATGAACACCAGTTTACACTCCCCATAAATCTTTGAGTCTAGATTATGAAGTTCAGGATGAAAGTCCAGCAGAAGTGTGTGAAGACTGTACTGATGATCTTTAATCAAATTCATTTCTCGAAATGGAAGCACAAACATGAAATCTACATCCTGATTGGCTTTTCCCTCGGCCCAGTCCAGAATGAACTTCTGCACAGAGACGGTTTTCCCAATCCCAGCGATGCCTGTAGTAAGAACATTCTTGATTATGTCTTTCTCCTCACACCCTGGTTCAGGTGAGGCTTTAAAGATGTCATTGCAGTAGATCGGAGTGTCTTGTGAGGGTTGTGTTTTGTTTTTCTCCATCTGTAGCACCTCATGTTCTTCATTCACCCCTTCACTCTCTCCCTCTATGATGTACAGCTGTGTGTAGATGCGGTTCAGGAGGGTTTGATTCTCCTCTAGTTTGATTCCCTCAAATAAGCTCCCATACTTGTTCTTCATGAACGTTTTGTGTTGGTCTTTTACTTTCTGAGAAACATCATCTACTGGTTGGTAAGAATCCTGATGCAGGTATTCAGTCTCGACTATCTGGTTTGCTGATTCCATGTTTTGCTTCTTGTTGTGAGTCAGACTATATTTCACAGAAGGAATTGGCTCATATATCTCCCCACTACTGAGAAGAAGAAAAAAACGTTGGAAACCATCTTAAAAGTTTATATAACAAATGCAATACTGCATGTCTGGATGAGAAAATTCAAATGTGAAATATATCTCTCAAATACGTTTACTAACTCAGTTTCCAGAAACTTTAGGATTTTTTAATTGTCTTAGAAGATTGTACAGAAGTACAAATTAAATATATGTCAATTTTTTTCACTGTCCACCGCGTCTCTACGCAGCTCGAATTCCCCTGGAAGGGAACCCTGCTTCATTTTAGAAAACTCTCCCTAATCTTGTTTTCTCTAAGGTGGGTGGTCTCCCTTTCTTATTGTTATGTAACTATACCATCACCAAATTACCCCTTAAATTATCACATTTTCATAAAGAAGTGCCTTTGGCCTGGCTCCTAGGCCTAATTTATAAACATAATTTTAGTCCTCACCTGTACTTTATTTGGAATAATTGTGATATCCTTTATAAAAACAAGTCTTTGTTTTTCCCAGATTGGGTTAATAATTATATTATTTTGGTCTCTCATATAATCGATGCTGATGGACACTTGTATTCCTATTCAGAGTTTTTGAACAAATGTAATATACCTTTCACTCCACGAGAGTTTGCTATTGTAATGGATGCCATTCCTTATGGAGCAATAACTCTTCTCAGAGACTCAGCTACTGTAGATCCTTGATTTCCTTGTCAGTAGCTCATCCTTCTGATACCATGATTGGGAATATTTTTTTATTTTTATATCTAACTCTTCTGGTTGGAGAAGATAACTCTTCTCAACTCTTCACAATGAGATTGTGTCCTACTAGAATGATATTCCATGGAAGAAAGTGTGGACATTGTCATCTAAATATTTAATAGCCAATAAGGTCAAAGATGTGTCTTACAAATTACTTCATCTTTTTTACTCTGTGAAGCTTTACTTAAAAAAGATGTTTCCTGATATTGACTCTTTATGTTCCTTTTGTGGTACTGAACAGAAATCTATCTCTCATCTCTTCTGGGAATGCACATATACAAATCTGTTTTCAAAGGATTTCTGTATCTTTGTACACACGTTTTCATCACAGAGTTTTTCCTTGTTAAACAAAGATGTTTTATTTGGTCAACACAACTTTGATAACGATGTAAAGGACCAATATTTTTTGATAAACATATTTATTCTTCTAGCGAACTTTTTCTTACATAAATATAAATTCCAAGGTGCTAAGCCCTACTTGTTAATTTTTTTGTAAGGGACTTAAATCATACCCGGACACTCTTACATCCAGCAACTCTAAAGCCCTTAAAACTGTCATTGGTATGATATTTGACTGATTTCCTAACCTGTAATTTTACTCTCAATTGTATTTACCCCTGACATTGATTATGTATGTTCTTAGCAATAAAAATATAATAAAAAAATTAACAAATCGATGGTATAGCTGAAGCAGACTGGCCAGGCTCAGCTATACCACAGGAACTTCTGTGAATATA
The DNA here is from genome assembly GCA_031834385.1 of Semotilus atromaculatus. Classification (NCBI taxonomy): domain Eukaryota; kingdom Metazoa; phylum Chordata; class Actinopteri; order Cypriniformes; family Leuciscidae; genus Semotilus; species Semotilus atromaculatus. The sequence goes on along the minus strand of JAULUF010000013.1, from coordinate 27,243,776 downwards.
TCGCGCTCGGCTCAAAAGTCCAAGTTTAATGGCTGCGATGCACATAGGAATGGTGCGGTTGTTAAGCTTTAGCAGCTGAGAGATGGAGCAGGAGCTTCATGCCGATCGCCGAGGGTTAGCCTTGAGCTTACCCTTGGCCAAACACAGAGATGGAAAGTTATCAGGCACAGTAAGAAAATGGTCCATAACATAGCAGTGAGGTGCATGAGTCACGGAGGACTAACTGTGACAGTTACAGACAGCCCCAGGGATATGCCTCGCAGTAGCAGCGATTTTGGACGATTACGTCCAAAGGGAGGTAACAAACAATCAGCCGATGTTAGAAGAGATAACGACAGGTGGACAGCATTCAGTTTAAAAACAATCCGTGTAAAAAGGCATTTAAATACAAATAAGTGTTCAGAACGGATAAGAGGCCAACAACTGACGCCAGCGTCCTCTCAAGGGTTTCTTTAGAGGGTTTGCACATTACAAAAATACAAACATCAGTCTTGAAATAAAAAAAAAAAACACTTTAAAAGCTGAAATGCAAGTGGCAAACCATTTTTATATGACTATATGCGTAAAAAATAATTTCTTAACCTACCACAAAATACGGACGTGTCATTCCTGTTAGAAACCACTAAAATGGCATTTCTTTTTCCTTGTTTTTTACTTTCATTTTCTTACATGGAATCAAGTTACTTGGTCTTTAAAACTCCACCCAGAAAACAAAAACTGCTATCCTCATCATGAATAATTAAGTTGCAGCTTTAAAGACTAGATTAGGATGATTTTAAATCGTTTAAATCTTTTTCTTTTTTTCTAGGTGGATTATGAGAGTAAGACGAGGAATTTTAGATTACCTATTAAAGGCTTTTTGTATATTGCCTTATGTTCTGTGATCTTATTGAATTTGTAAAATTCTCAATCTTTATCCTCCCATCTCTTTTACCAAAATTAAATAATATTACATTAAGTACATATTTCCATGTATTCTTCGTAAGGGATTTTAATTCTTCTTTATGTTAGGTTACAGGTCATATTGGAGTGTGTAAAACCTTCTCATTGTCCCTACGTTAGTCCGGTAATACAGTCCTCTTGAAGGAGTGAATGAAAACGAGTGAGTGAATTCATACAGCCGTGGATGTACATCGGCTCTACACTCGTTAATGCAGTGCATTGTGGGATTGATTGAGTGCAATCAATAACGTCCACTATGGTTTCGGAAACCACTACAAATGGATGTTCCCTCAAATAGTGACCAAATAGTGACCTATTTGAGGGTATCGGGTGATTTCAGATTCAGCCCTAGTTTTCTAGTCTGTGCCTGTCTGTTACCATAGTAACCTATTGTGTCCACCTGTCCATTGTTAATTTACTCATTTAGTCCTGCGTATATATAACCCGTTTAGTTCAAGCTCTTATCGGTTCTTGCTGACACTATGTGTGGTTTTCAGTTCTTCTGCCTGTTTGAATGATCTTATGAGTAATGAGTATTTTGGTTTATTATTAAAAGACTAATTCTTGGAATTTGACATTCTCCATTTGAACACATGAAGTGGGTAGCGGTGCAGTGCACCTCACAGGGCGCTTCTCACTTCTTATGTGTGCATCCTCGCTTCCTTCAAAAATCGCTTCTATCAAAATGGCGGATCTCTAATCCTCCCTACGTTGAACTTAAACAGGTGTTACCTCAATAATTGGATACTTAAAGGGATAGTTCACAAAAATCTAAATTATGTTATCATTTAGTACATATGTCCATCAGTACCGGGGTGCAGAACCCCTATCGGTAAGTATGCTGGTAAACGCAGTCGGACATGTCTTAAGTGAATGCAAAGAGTTGAGAAAGAAACGATTATATTTTATCCACGCATTCGGTCTTATGGTGCGTTCACACCAGACGCGAATAGAGCGTCTGGTGCGAGTGATTTCAATGTTAAGTAAATGCAAATAGATGAGAAAAAAAATTACATACTGACAGAGAGAAAAAATACAGTGGAAGTGAATGGGTGGACTATCCCTTTAAGGAAAGTGTTCAATCTGCATTTAAAACATGATTGAAATATATGTAAACAATTTGCAATGTGCTCCTGACAGCGATGGCCTCCTGTTTCCCAGATAACAGCATTTGTCTCAGTGATGTGACCCAGATCTGCGAGAGACCTGGCTGAGAGTCGGCTTGACCCCGGGCCAGATGTGGCCCAGAGACGGATAAACGCAACTTGTTTTAGCAGTGAAACACAAATTCAACTATTTACAAAGATTAAGGCTTTAACTACACTTTAATATGAGCATGTGTTAACAATTAACAAATATGTACATTTGTTACCAATATTTTTAAACCACAAAATAACAATTATATTTACAGTATATTATTTGAAGAAAAAAATAATTCTTTCTCTCACACACAAACTCTCTTTCACCTCTTACACTATTAAAAAAAAGTCCTTTGCAAAAGTCTTCTCTTGCGTCCCCGCTCTCGATCTGGAGCCACTTCTTCATGGGTATCGATGACAGGTCTGGGCTTTCATTGGCCAATGGCTGCCCAGAGCCCGTCTGACTGACACCTACAGCAACCAATCACAGCTCAGTGCTCAGTGTCATGTTTAGTGTGAAAATGTAGTTGATGTTCCTTCTATAATAGTCCCTAAAATTATAACAAAAAGTAAAAATTATGTTATAAAGACTTGAAAATTGTCTTAATATGTTTTTTTTGTTGTCATAATTATAATTTAGAATTTTTATGTGATACTTAAGTCAAAATTATGCCTCATGTCATAAGCATAACCAAGCATATTTATGTCTAAATCATGTCATGTCATAATGATTTAATTATGACATAGTATGTAATGATTAAGTTTTACAGTTGCACTTTATTTCAATAGTTCACTAGACATTCTGCTGACTATAAGTACATTTGTTGGGTTTGGGCTGAAATAAGTTGACATTGTAGCAACATTGGGTTACTGCATTAAATTAGCTCAAATTATATATAGGGAATTCTAATAATTAATCATAAATATGATTACTATATTGCATTTTACAGTTAAATTATCGAAGTTGAAAAGAGATCGATTGTATACATGAATGATCTCCACAATGAGTTATGGTTCGTCATTAATATATCAATAGTCTCATTACAGATCGATTATATGAGACAACTTTTACAGGAATTAATTTAGTTATCAAACAATCTGTCTGTCCAGCAGACGGCAGTAAGACTAACTTATCAATTTCCCAACAAAAATTGTCTCTTTCTTATAATTCCAAAAAGCTATTTTCTGGCCATGAAAATATCACCTTCTTGTTATTATAAAGTTTAGGTTACTGAAATAGTAACGCATTGTAAAGCTTTGTAGCGAGATCAAACAATTCATTGACTTTGTAAATATGAGCATTTTAGGCAGAACCAATCAAGAATATAATGGTTTTAATAATATGAAACTACAGATACAGAATTCTACATTTAAACACGGGATACATGTATGTACAGTAAACAGTAAACTAACGCGACAGACGAATAACAAACAGGAGTGAGAGAGAGATTGAGTGAGAGAGAGAGAGAGATTGAGAGAGAGAGATTGAGAGAGAGAGATTGAGTGAGAGAGAGAGAGAGAGAGATCCGTAGGATCTCTCAGGATGGCAAATTTCATCTAGACATTTGAACCTTAAGAGACAACACGGAAAAACACAATCTTAATGCTCTAGCATCTCGGTAATTCAAATATACTTGCATTCTCATGTGTCTGAGGCTGAGCTCTGCTGCGCATGTGAGCGGCTGGTCTTTGTGTGTTCCGTTGGAGCGTCACGTGGTTTGCTGCGGTCTGGAGCGCGCAGTTTCAAAGAAGGCTTAAAAGTCTTTGGCGTAAATTACCAAAGAGATAATTCAGACTAAGTTCATTTCTGGTGAAATGAACAAAGGGAAAAAACAAACTTAAGAGAAAGAAAATAAAAAGAAGAGAACACGGCGTAAAGCTCCCTAAGGAGCCATCCGGACACCTCTCACAGGGAAAAACTCTCAACATGGAACTCTCAGGAGTCAGTCTTTTTATGGAAAGACTGGGTTCACGCCTCTGTTTGCGCGAACCCCCATGACTGTCCGAGAATCCGAAGAGGACAAAGTTTCCTTTGTCCTGTGGGGGGGAATGCCCACTGGACCGAGGAGATTGTATTGAGCCGTTCGGCTCCAGAACCATGAGATGTGTAAAAGAATGCACATTACTGCATTCTGCTATCGGAATTCGGCTCCGTCAGATTGAGAGAATTACAGAGATATCAAACATGTCACAGAAATACATAGAAATACAGAGTTACATACGATATGCATATTATAAGCATTTAGTTCCTTCAAAGCAAGTTCGTTCCTTCAAACAAACGTCATACATGAAGTGAATATAAACTGGGAAACACATAAACATACAGGGATATATCGTATACAGTTGGCAATGGCTCATATTCTGAGTATAATACACAGACTTTTACATGTGTGTGTGTGTGTTTGGGTGTGTGTGTTAGAATGTCCTTCAGAGTTCGGCCGGGTGGTGACCTCGTGCTCCCCCCCCCTCCCCCCCCCCTCCCCCTCCCCCCCTCCGGGGACTCCTAAATGTGTGTGCGTATTCTTTGAGTTGATGAGTTTAACACCGGAATAGTGGTTGATTATTTGTTGGAACAATGCCCATCTTGTTTGTGAGGTATCATGCAGGAAGGGTGTCCTTCAGTCAGAAGGGCGCCTCTTGGTCACATGTGATCAGAAAAAGGCACCCCTTTGTTTACTCGTTGGAGAAAAACGCTGTGTCTGCACTATAATCAGTAACTTACTCAAGTCCAACACCATACTTCTTTGTGTGTCCGTCCACAGTGAGTGGAGCTGTGTCAGTTGATTAAAAATCCCGTGATTCAATCAACTAGCAGGGTTTAGCCATCTGGTTGCGGCTACAACATGTAGTCGGTCAGTCCTGGGGTTCGGTGCCTTTAGTGTCCCCGGTAAAGATCATATTACTGCCTTAATATGTTAAACCTGTCTTAGTCATAATAACTAACATCATCTGAACTCTAAGCATATTGAAGTTGATTAAAAAAAATGTGATTGTGATAAACACATGATAAATACAACACTTACTATAATGATTTTTCCCCCAATTGTTGGATATATCATTATTCTGTCTGATGTGTGTGTGCATATACACTCACCTAAAGGATTATTAGGAACACCTGTTCAATTTCTCATTAATGCAATTATCTAATCAACCAATCACATGGCAGTTGCTTCAATGCATTTAAGGTTGTGGTCCTGGTCAAGGCAATCTCCTGAACTCCAAGTCAGAATGGGAAAGAAAGGTGATTTAAGCATTTTTGAGCGTGGCATGGTTGTTGGTGCCAGACGGGCCGGTCTGAGTATTTCACAATCTGCTCAGTTACTAGGATTTTCACACACAACCATTTCTATGGTTTCCAAAGAATGGTGTGAAAAGGGAAAAACATCCAGTATGCGGCAGTCCTGTGGGCGAAAATGCCTTGTTGATGCTAGAGGTCAGAGGAGAATAGGCCGACTGATTCAAGCTGATAGAAGAGCAACTTGGACTGAAATAACCACTCGTTACAACCGAGGTATGCAGCAAAGCATTTGTGAAGCCACAACACGCACAACCTTGAGGCGGATGGGCTACAACAGCAGAGGACCCCACCGGGTACCACTCATCTCCACTACAAATAGGAAAAAGAGGCAACAATTTGCAAGAGCTCACCAAAATTGGACAGTTGAAGACTGGAAAAATGTTGCCTGGTCTGATGAGTCTCGATTTCTGTTGAGACATTCAGATGGTAGAGTAAGAATTTGGAGTAAACAGAATGAGAACATGGATCCATCATGCCTTGTTACCACTGTGCAGGCTGGTGGTGGTGGTGTAATGGTGTGGGGGATGTTTTCTTGGCACACTTTAGGCCTCTTAGTGCCAATTGGGCATCGTTTAAATGCCACGGCCTACCTGAGCATTGTTTCTGACCATGTCCATCCCATTATGGCCACCATGTACCCATCCTCTGATGGCTACTTCCAGCAGGATAATGCACCATGTCACAAAGCTCAAATCATTTCAGATTGGTTTCTTGAACATGACAATGAGTTCACTGTACTAAAATGCCCCCCACAGTCACCAGATCTCAACCCAATAGAGCATCTTTGGGATGTGGTGGAACGGGAGCTTCGTGCCCTGGATGTGCATCCCACAAATCTCCATCAACTGCAAGATGCTATCCTATTAATATGGGCCAACATTTCTAAAGAATGCTTTCAGCACCTTTATTAATTAGAATTAAGGCAGTTCTGAAGGCGAAATGGGGTCAAACACAGTATTAGTATGGTGTTCCTAATAATCCTTTAGATGAGTGTATATATATATTTCAATTATTAAATTATTTTAACAATTACAATCGAGGTTTTTAACTTATTGTCCACACTGTTATTTTTGACTACTTTCCCTTTAAATGAAATTTGGACAAATAAATGTAGTTTTAAATACCAATCTTTATAGATAAATCTTCAGTTGGCTTGTTTTTGCTCATTGGCAATTATGGCAATTAAACATTGGCTGATTGTATGTGCGAATGTCCCATGTTATATCGGAAGTGCTAACAGAGAGGACACTGAGAGTGAACATAGAGATTGTCAAAGTAATGTTTAAAGTAGTCCATTTAAAGTTTGCTGCCAATGTTTTAAAAGTAAACTTGTAACTGGTTGTATGAGCGATAGGAAATAATCCATCCATCCATCCTTCATACCACGTCTAAAAGGGACCAGCGGAATAGTGTTCCCAGATTTACCAAAGTATGACTTTTTTCGTATGTGGCCGAAATGGTCTTTCATATTTGAGGTTCTTCAAGGTCTCAACCACTGGACGAGATCCCAGCTCTGCACCTTCACTCAATGTCCTAAACTGATCCTGGGAGGATTTTTAATATACCCAACACTTGTTGACTGCTTTTCCTTAACTATCTGCCCCAGCTCACCATTAAATAAATGATAACGCTGGAACACAGGAACACGGGAACACTGGGACACGGGATATGGGAACACTGGGACACGGGAACACTTGGACACCGGAACAATGGATCACTGGGACACGGGATCACTGGGACACAGGAACATGGGAACACTGGGACACGGGAACACTGTGACACAGGAACATGGGAACACTGGGAACACTGGGACACGGGAACACTGGGACACAGGATCACGGTAAAACTGGGACACGGGAACACAGGAACATGGTAACACTGGGACACGGAAACACTGGGACACGGGAACACTGGGATACGGGAACACTGGGACACGGGAACACTGGGATACGGGAACACTGGGACACGGGAACACTGTAACACTGGGATACGGGAACACTGGGACATGGTAACACTGGGACATGGTAACACTGGGACACGGGATCACTGGGACACGGTAAAACTGGGACACGGGAACACAGGAACATGGTAACACTGGGACACGGGAACACTGGGACACGGGAACACTCACTTGGAAGGACCACCGAATGGCAGGAAGATAAAACATGCAGAAAAGCTTCCAGGAATAAACCAGGTGTATGTTTGTATTAAAAAGCCTCATCGCTTCTCTTTGCAATACTTGATGCTTTAGTTATATATTCACTTGTAAAAACCACCCTTACAAAGTTAAAAGTTTAATAAAAAAAATAAAAAAATTGCAGCTCTAGATATTGCGTTTTATTTTTTCATTCCACTGCTGTGTTTGGCATTTTTTAACACAAAAACTGGGAATCACCCATAACATTTACATAATTCAGTCATTTTCCCCCTCCACAACACCTTAAATCTCATTCAAGTAAAAAAAATTAAAAAAAACTTTAAATTGCTTTTGCATATTAATCAAATTAAATGTTGTGTTTAGGTCAAGTCTGTGCCAATTAATCATGATTAGGGACTGAAGTACTTGTTTAAATACAAGTTTCAGAGGGTCAATTTACATTGAATGAAGTTTCAGAGGGTCAATTTACATTGAATGCATGCATGATCAGTGCAGTTATTAATAGACGCTTCACACAATCATTCTTCTACATATCAAAACTGAAAGATCATTCTCTTGAAATAGAAACAGTTCGCCTGCATTATATATGAGCACTAATGAGATTCCACTGATCACACTGAAGGATTCAGAACAAGCCTGAAATAGACTTTCAATGGCGAGGCCTGGAGTGAGGATGGGTGAATCTCACAAAGAAATGTCAACCAGATTAGATTTATTTTTTTGCAGAAGTGGCATTAGCTATTACATTCAATCCAGACATGTGCAGTATGGAGGTATATTATGTTTTTAGACGTCAATCAAAATGTAAATCAGGGTTGTTGAGAGATTTCAGTGTCTCAGTTCAAGGATCCTCATGAACGTCTCTGGATCATGCTTTAGTTGTTGAAGGGTTCGTGACTTACCTGTGGTGCTCTGGGAACTAGTTCTGTCCCGACCCAAACTACTCATTCTGAAATAACTACCTTTGTCATGTGACTTACCAGCGTCTCTTCTTTGCCCTTCATAAATCCTCTCCCGTGAACTCATGGCCCCATCGTGAACACTTCAGAATCTCACATGAAGTATTAAGACTATGTTCAGATGGCCAGCAAAGATCAGATTTTTTAATTCTGGACAGCAAAAAAACAAGAAATCAGATTTTTTTTTCTTCACATTTGGAGATGGTTTGAAAAAAAATCTGATTTGCCTGCCATCTGACTAGGCACTTTTTCGCCTACTATTTTTCCAATAATATGTATTTTGACATAATACTTTTGGTTCTACTCTTTCTCCAACTATTTAAGGATGTATTCGATTTCAGAAAACCAGTTCCTGTTGTATGCAAGATAAGGATCACTGACAGGATTATTGAGTCACAAATTATAGGTTGTTGAAAATAACAGCATCACAATGTACTGAACAAGTACAAGTTGGCAATATGCAGCCCTCACACCGGTATACATTTTATGCAATTTTATGACACAGTAGTGTGTCGCTATATTGGCATACTGTCTTTGCAAAGTAGGCTATATCAGATTAAGAACGTTAAAATGGGTTAAACCTGCAGATTTATCAGAAATTATTGCTCATTACAAGATTTTAACAAAGCACTACAAATTAGTTCAGTCTTTGGAGATTTCAGATTGCAGTTGGGAAGTTTCCTCTAAAATGAAGGATAGAAACGTCCTTATTTAAGGATATTTTTCTTTTTCAGACTGGTCTCTCTGAGTATGTGCCATGATGTCATTGTTTGGTAGATAAAGATGGGTTTGTTGACCCCATTTTCCTGGATGTCCACCGTCTGAAATGGTTGGTTGGTTTTCAGGGTTCACCACAGGATGACTGTGGACTGGCGAGCCATCTCTCCCATTAAACACATTTCCAAGTATTTGCATTTCAACAAAACCAAACCACTGCAGTAAATGGAGAAAAAACGATGATCACTTTATGCTGTACAAGTCTGTTTGAAGGGTAGTTTCACACATTGGTGTTGCCAGAGCGCTACTTGAAAACGGCTTAGCACAGAGAAGTCTCTCGAGTCTCGTTGCCTATTGACACGGTTAATGGAGTTCACAATTACACTTAACAAAATGGTGTAGGATTTACTTTGAAACAATTTGCACTCATAATTACAAAGATACGGCAAGAAACACATAGAAGTAAATTAAGAAATTAAATAGAAATACTGAAATAGTATTTTCTGGTAAAACTTAAGCCAATTAAGTATTCTGAATTTCTTCATCTTATAAAATAAAATCACTTTTCGCGAATCCAAACAATCCTAAGATTCTTATGCATTGTGAAATTGTGACAAAACTGAAATTAACAATGAAACACTAGATTTTATAAATGTATTTATTCCGTAAATAGAACTTTCATAACATCAGCAATAAACATATTCACTGTGAGGAGAGTACAATTAGAAGAACATGTGTTTACACAAAAAAAGATGAAACCGCAACATGGATGATTGACATCACAGCTAGATCAGGTATTTCCAGTCCAGATCGAGTCTTATTGCTAATGTCTCTGAGTAACAAGTGGCATTTCCTGCGTTGCTATATCATCCATGAAAACATTATATAGCAAAACAATTCAGCCGTTTGATTTTAATGCAAGAATTGAAACGGTTATGATCAACATTGACATGAGAAGTGATATACAAATTAAAACTAAAGAGAAATAGTACCAAAATAGAGTAATCCATAATTCATAATGTAACCGTTCTCCATCATAAAACCTGATTCTTCAACTGCCACCCGGGTCACGGCACCAGATCTCTGGCCTTCGCAGCAAAAATAAAGAGAAACCCCAAGACTCCTCAAAATGGGAGTGTTAATATCGAGTTCACCTTTAGGCCTCCGTTACAGGGATATTGAGACAGATTGACCAAAGTGTAGCATGCAGTCGGATATCATAAACTTCAATATAATTGATCTAAGCAAGTTTAAAACGGTTGTCTCAATGCCCTGGCCTTACAATAACCCAGACTATGCCCTCTTACGTGATTAAATACACACACGCATACACACAAAACAAGAAAATAATCAAACAGCTTTGACAAGTGGTTAGCAACACAAGCAGAAAAACAATGAACACGGCAACAATGATAAATTAACTGATGGCAATAGTTAGAAATGAACATTTAGCATGTGCAAGACAGAGGAAAGCAGAAATGATATGCAGACACATGACTGACGGAGGTGAAAGTGACCGAGTTCAAGGACGATATATATGCGAGGTTTCCATCGAGAACTCCGCAACATTCATGCATCATGATAATCTGTACAGATTAAGTACAGGTAGGCATCTTAGGGTGGGAGGCTACAGGTTTGTGAGCTAATGCACTCACATTTAATACCTTGAAAATCAGGCAATTAAAAGAGGGAATTATGGCTTCAAACAGACCCCTTCGTTTTCCTCAGGAAAGATGGTGGCCCTTTTTCGTACAGTTTCGTGGTTTACGAGCAGCCGAAACACAGAAACGTTCAAGTCAGACACATCCTTTGGTTTTTCTGTGCATCTCTTGTTGCTGATCACATATGACGTGACGCTCTGATTAACAGAGCTCTTAAAGTGAGACATCAGTGAAAGTCTGGCTGGTGGTTGGACAAGGGCTCAAGGGGTCGAGGCTAGGCATCTTCAGGCTCCAGACTGGGGCTGGTGCATTAACAACGAGAGACCTCCACGGGCGAGAGCGTCAGGATGCTCCGGTCATTGGAGAAGAAGGTCTCAGAGTCGCTCCAAGATCTGGAAGTATCAAGGAAATTGCGAACAGTGAGGGGGGGCAGTGTGGACAAGCTCTGTGTTCATCACCATTCAATGAGCTCAATTCACACATGCTCTATATTCATAACCTGTGAGGACCTGAATACTAGAAGTTAGATTAATGTCAAGCTACCCCCCCCCTCCCCCAATTCAAACAGTAGACTATTTTTATACAATGTCATAAAATACATCTATCACTGACAAAAATGTTTTAGTCAGAACTTAAAGTACACTATTTTAAGGTGACAGTTACATTTTATTAGTAATATTAATGAACTACATGTACTTACTATAGTGTTATGGTTAGGTTTAGGGTTAGTTACTTGTAATTATGCATAATTTACTATTATAATATTTTATTACTATAGAAAGTACATGTAGTAACGTGTAACTACGCCAACTTAAAATAAGTGTTACCCTTAAGTATATATTACAATGCAAATGATTAAATTGCATAATGAATATATCTACATTATATCGACCACCTTTTTATCTAAATATCGAGATCTGCATCCTTCATTACAAACCCCCCCCCCCCATCATTTAGAAGTCTTAATATATATATATATATATATATATATTTTAAAATCCTTAAAAAGTTCAATCAAAAATGCTAATTCTGTCATCCTTTACATCTTCGTAACACAAATTAAGATATTTTTAATACAAATTCGGTCTATTACACCAACAATTTAGTGCTTCAAAAAGTAGACATCGTAAAAGTAACACTGATCCATACATATATAAAACACATACAAAATGGTAAACGGAAACGAGTGAGGTTTGTTCTTGTGCACAGATCAAGTACAGGTGAGCTCGTTTCATCTCAAACGCCAATGTTTTGGGTGAATAGACTTAAATGGTAGGACAGAAATCTCTCCAGCTTAAATAAAAAGATCTTAATTTGTGTACGAACGACATGAGGGTGACAGAATGACATTTTTTTTGGGTGAACTAACCCTTTAACTGTCCTTAATTTTTGGTATTACTTGATTTAACTTATTATTTAACTGATTTCTCTCACTTTAAAATCAAAATTCCATCCTGTTAGGTTCAAATGACCAAATTTCATGTATTATGTCTAAGAAATCATTTCAAACAATGGTTTAAAATGCATTTCAATTTGACACCTCAAACCATCTCTGAGGAATGGCTAACTTTAGCTCTGCTTTTGCATCCAGTTAAGTTCCATGATTAAGTTTAAAGCCTTGCCATTGTGTAAATGAGTTATTAATTATTGGGTTACAAGAGTATATTTCTAAATCTCTCTTTAACCAGTTAACTCTTAGTGCATGAAGATCAGCAAGAAACAGACAAGAGTCACAGCCAATGGAGAAATGGATGAGGAAACGCTAGTGCAAGATGGGTTAATGGGCATGGTTAATGGACAGTAAACAAAGATAAACACAACATCCTTCCACAGCCTTGACATTCACATAGGTTATATTCTCATGAAAGTATATTAACCTTTTCCTAGGCGTAATATGTTGCGTATGGTACGAAGATAATTTACAGTATATAAGTAGAAACCAATTCATAACATAAATCTAGTACTTGTAGAAAAATATGTGCATATAGGTTTACTATAAAATGTATATAATATTTTGTAAATAGTGGAATTAAGCAGCCCTTGAGCATCGGAGCCGTTGCAAAGCCATGTTCCTCAAACCTGCTACTCTTGAACACCAGAGGGCATTGTCTTCATCAAAAGATCAGCCATATTATAAACAGATCCATGCTATATAAGATCAAGAATACACAGATAGCTACTGTAATGTGATTATCTTTGGATCACGTGTAAGAAAGAAGTAGAGGGCAAATGAAATGTACCATCTTCATATGTTGCAGATGAAGACAACCGTTTTAAGATCTTGAAGAGGTAAAAAGTTAAACAATTAGAGCTTGTTTTCGCATTTATATCATTAAATGTATGCATATTAAGGGTACATGTGGCTTACTAGCTTCATACCATAGTAAACAATCTCTTTCATTGTCTAAAGCAGCGGTTCTCAACTGGTTTTGCTGTAGACATCAAGTGATGTACCAAAGGCATACAAAAGCACCCCGAACACTGAACAAAGCTGCGCAAGGCAAAAGAAACACTGTTATTTAGGAGGATGAGGGCATGTTGGCTTCATGCTACCAAGTAACGGAGGATTTTGAGCCAAACCAACAGAGAATAAATCAACAAAAGATGTGTGACACGACTGTATATAGAGAATTGGCTGGAAGAAAAGTGGGAGACGAGATGGGCAAAAGACTCAAACTCAGATTGTCTGAAGCGCAGCTCACATCAGCTCCAACAACACAGGAAACGTTTGTCCTTCCTTTTAACAAATTTAAAACAGCAAAATATGAGCCATTTTTGGACTCACCAGTTGAGAACCACCGGAAGAAAAGCAGCACAGATCATTAATAAATGCAACAACTTATAATAGTTTAGACGCTTCGTTTGAGACAGCATAAACGGAGAGGGAAATAATAGTGTCAACGAACATCGATAAAGCAGAGTAAAGCGTCTAGGTAGAACATACTCTGGCGTTCGCTGATTACTTAACATACTTGAATATGAAACGCTGCCCTCATGCAGTTACACAGACTGATTTGACTTTCGTAAGGCTTTGAGTTAAAAGTAAAAAAAAAAAAAAAAACGAACATAAGCAATCCTCTCGAAAGACTACAGTTACCAGTGTCTCACTCACTCACTCACGATGTGGTCCCTTGTTTCTTTGCAGTAAATGAGCCAGTGGCTCCCGTTGGCCAGTCAGAGCAGAGACTCCTCTAGTACCCTGCGCTTCAATGGCAGTGTTCAAGCCGTTAAACTGGAGCTGGAGTCTTGTTTAGCGAGACCAGGTCTCCGTGTCCTCATCTCACCACTGCGGAGTAGCTTCTCAAAGTGCGGATACAGACAGTCAAGACGATTATGCTAAGAGCTGAGGCTTAGGAGTGCATTACAGTCGCATGCCATCATCACAAGCCCCTCCGCAGAGAGGAACACACGCAAGGCAAAGACGCGGATTAAAACACTTCAACAGGGATGCAACGTCTCAGAACACGCAATGACATGGATCAAGTCATATAGTCCAACATTCGACAAGCATAAACTGGCGCTATAAACGTTTGCCTTGCTAATAACTGGGCGTGATGACGAGACGAGACGACTTCAGCGATTACGGACTCGCATGGAGGCACAATATTTAAGGTGAATCTTCAGCAGAGAACATTTATCTGCAACACAGAGAAGACACGAACACCAGGGAAGAAGGACGCACCTTGAAAGAAGGTGAAGACGATGAAAGACGAAGACAATGAGTTGGCAGATTCACGTCTCCTTGTATACGTACGTACCTGGAGACTTCTAGCTAATCTTTGTAACATTAAAGGCAAATGAAAGCACCCGTCTTAAGCTCTACACTGTAATCATTAGGGAATGCTTGAGTGTGCCGAGGCCTCACTGGTCCCGGGCCGTGGGCTCGTCGTGCTCCAGCTTGTAGGAGATGTGTTTACAGCAGAGGCGGGAGAGAGAGAGGTCACACCTGGAGGCTCGCGCGGGGTCGCACCGGCCCATCATGCGCTCCACCAGCCGGCCCAGCCGTGAGCAGGCGTTCTGCCCCTCCGAGAAACAGCACACGGAGTCCACGCATCCGATGCCCTGGTACCCCTCAATAAACTGCAAGAGGAAAAAGAGAGATGAGCCAGAACACCAAACATTACAGCTTCTAACAAACATTTCTGTCATTTGCTCTTTGATGTTCGTAATGGGCAATGACTAGGTGTCTTAATTTGGTCATATTGGAGACTCTTTACGTGTATAATCTGATTTATATTTTACAACACCACTTTCACAAAAAGGGCACAAAATTGGGCTTAAAGAGTTAATTCTGCCATCATTTACTCCCCCCTTATGTCGTTACAAACCCGTAAGACTTTTGTTCATCTTCGGAACACAAATTATTATACAGAACACAGATATGTTTGATGATATCCAGCAACATCATTGCAACTTTCAAGGAGCAGAAAGGTAGTAAAGTCATCGTTAAAATAGTCCATGTGTCTACAGAATACATTATTTTAAAATGTTATGAAGCGATGAGAATACCTTTTGTGCGCAAAAAAAACAACAAAATAACGACTTTATTCAATAATCTCTTCTCTTCCACGCCATTCTCCTACGCTGTTGACGTAGTGTAAACAGTGCAGCGCTTCCAGGTTCTGCGTAGTGTCTTTCCTACCTTTCTGGGCCTTGAAAGTTGCAATGACGTTGCTGGATTTCATCAAAAATATCTTAATTTGTGTTCTGAAGATGAACGAAAGTCTTACGGTTTTGTAACGACATGAGTAGTAATTAATGAAAATTTTAGTTTTTGGGTGAATGATCCCTTTAAGGGTGTTTAAAAAGTGCCTCGCTCTTTATTTTGTAATTGCTTGCGGTGTCTTGAATGCATTAAACAGCTTTGCCCATAGAAATGTGGATTAAGTACTGAAAAGCCCAAAGTATACTTCAGTTTTGAAGTGAACACTTAGCACATGCATACTGGAGATCACATAGCCTTGCATAGATAGGCACCTGACACATGCGCATTAGAACGTTTTATCTTTTGTCCAGCATCTGTACTATTGTTGTCCAGAAGATATGAGTGATAAAAATTTACGTTAAACTCTTTTAATCTAGAGTAGCGAGTTTCTCTTAACCACTTCACAAAAGCGCTAGTCAACGTGGACGTCTATTGTTGGTGCTGTTCTAGTAGGTTGTTTTTAATAAATTTTTCAACTGTGATACAAGAAAGTGTTGCAACCTTGTAAACCAACTAATAAAAAAAAATAAAGGCGCATACACAAGCTGAGCGTACAAGTATGGGTGGTTTGTAAAATCGAGTTGAGCATGTACAATATGCGCATAATGTAATAAATAAACTAAAACATACAATTACACTTCAAATAAATTCCCCCCCCCCCAAAAATGCTTTCTGTTAATTAATGTAGTTCTCCTCAGGCAGATGTATGTTCAAGTGGTAAATTTTTTGCTATTAGCTAATTATTTGATACTACTAAAACGGAGATGATTGACAGCTGTGCTTGCGAGCGGGATGTTGATACCGCGGCTCCACATGATCACTACCGCACAGACTCAGCTCCAAATGACTATCAGTGATTTCAACAGCCATTCCTGGGATATTTTTGCTTAGCTTTTCTATAGTGGAAAGAAGTGGAGACACATCGACCACCTTTTTTACAGTCTATGGTAAAACTGAAGCAAACTTTGGGTTTAAAGTGATGTGAAAAGCACAATATACAGACCTTACTTACAGATAATGAAATTTGTTGTGGATTGATTTCATTATTTTCAGCTACATGAAGCCACATTTTGATTTGTAGTTTGTGGTGATAAATTTAAATTAACTTTTCAGTAAATATTAGTTTGATCAGTTTTCATACACTTTATTTGAGAAAATAACAGTTGAGTTGAAGTTGATAAATATTTTTGGTAACACTTTACGGTAAGGGTACATGAATTATGCATTCATTCATGTATTAATATCTCATGAATCATCAGGAACTAACACGAGTTCAACGTTTTTCATTCATGACTTCATGGATGAACAACACCTTAATTAAAACATTAACTATGTAAGGACTGGGCGAAGGTGAATCTGAATAACTAAATACCCCCATGCTAAAATCCCAAAGCCTGTAGCCCCAAAAGGCCTGGAACTTGGAAAAACACACACACACACACACACACTCTCTCCCACACACACACCAAGAACGGGGTGTTCTATTACAAGACTGAGCTTTATTACCCCTTGGAATGTCCCAGAGAGTGTGATTCCTCCTTATTCTTGCTGAGAAGAATAAACGAACCCTGGTTTAAACCTATATTTTCTATGTATATATATATATGTATATATAACCATGTGATACATGCATCCAATGTTCCATCTCATGATTTGTCCTTTATGTTGTTTGGTCTGTGTGGCCTTGTAAACTCTAATGGGTTAATGTTTGAGACATGACTTGCATACTATGAGAAACAGAAATCACTGTGTAGCATGTTTAGTCTCGATAAACTCCAATCCTCGTTCCCCATTTGTTGATTTACATTACATCTCGCTAACTTTGTGACACAGGGGTGTTATAAGAAATCTTGAGGGTTCTCTCTCTTAAACACCCAATGAACTGACATATTCAAATGTCCTGCGAGATTCACCAGAACACTTCATGACTGTGGCTCGAGCTTCAAGCAGACCTTATCAAACTAACCCCCCTCCTTTCTGCAGAGAAAGGAATGCCATGCGGTCAAAGAGTCCCCTCTGAAAACGCACATACACAAAGCTTTAATTCACTCATTTAAAGACTTTACGGAGATATATTTGATATGTTATGTTTGTCGATTTGTCCAGGCCCTATGAAGGGATCTGGGAGTGTATGGTAGTTCTAAACGTACTACAAGGGCATTTAATTATGCTTTTAATGTAACTCTGCAATATAACTCTCCTTATACGTCTTTCTTCCTATTTTCCGAACCTTTGTGATCTAACGAGGTCATCTATGTAATTGAACAAGCCGTAAAATGTATTTTACTATGTTTAATCATCTTTGGAATGATTCTGACCAAATTCTGACTGCTTGTAAAACCTGTGAATGCGGCCATAAATCGAACGCGGACAAGACAAAGCCGAGGTTGCCGCCAAAGTTTCGTTGAATGCCATTGGCCAGTTCGCACCTCAGAAGGTTCCTTTAAAGAAGAACTGAACCTCCCTCCGAGTCAGATCTTACTGAGCTCTTCCGTGCTCGTCCTGGTTTCAGAATGTAACGTCTCGTCTCGAGGCGAGTCTTTCGCCTTTCTTTTATGCGTTCTAGTTAGTTTGTGTTTTTCAGTCTTAAGATAAGTCCCTGTGTTTTAATTCCACGAGTGAAAAGAACACCGCGGGACATATCTCTTCAGCAAAGCCGGCTACGAGGGACATTTAAACCACCGCGCGCTCTCTCTGAACCAGAAGCACGCGCACGTGACCACGTGACGCTTCCTCCCACACAAAGGACACCGCTCACGGTGCAGGACCGACGCGACACAGAGTGCATGACCAAGATTACATTTGCGCAAGTATCTCTTTTTACAGAGCTTCTGAGAAGCCTTAAGATGATGTTTTCGTGTTGTTACAGAAAAGGTGAAGTCCAGGATAATGCTGCTAATGCTCTCTCTCTCTCTCTTTCTCTCTCTCTCCGTTCTCTCTCTCTCTCACACCCTCACTCTCCCACACGTGTCTCCATTTGTCCAAACGCAATGCCTTTCTCGTTCATCGATGCCTTATCGTGTTTTGTTTGTTTATTATGTTTGTAAATATATATGTATATATATATTCCATGGCAACTGTAGTAAATATATAAGTAGACATGCCTTTATTAAATCCATTATATTCATTTGATTGATTCATTTACTTTGCTCATTTTCAAGTCCCTTAAGTGCAAACAGGTCCTACTCGCTTTATCAATTAAAGATACTTTAAAGAGTATGTGTTTATAGGGCAGCAAACCCAATTCTTCTGGCCAGAGAATTGCGTTTCCTGAAATCCTATAAAGTAAGATGATATTGTGGATCCCCACAATATTATTCTGGCAATTGAGCTAATTAATTTTGCCTGTTTTGTAAGACGTGATCAGTGTAATTAACTGTAATCAACTTGTAGTTAAAATGCAAGGATACACAGTCAAATATGCAGGTAAAAGGACATCCTCCCTTAGAGGGAGATTTATTAACATGTAAGACTGATCTAATCCAAACATGTATGAATAATTATTAATTATGAATTATTAATTATGATATGCAAATTCCCCACGGATTAGATCCGCCCATAGTCTTTACAACTAAGATGAGCACATCATCCTGAATTATGATTTATTACACATGACCATGATGTTTTCTTTGTTCTTTGTCTAGGTCAGTGACCTTGTCACCACTTTTGTTGAGGGGCCACACACATGATGAAGTCATTGATAGATAATGCTTAGTTAATGATGACTACTGCATTGGACAGACCCCAAAATAGACCAACCACAGCTCATAGCACACAAATTCTGTTAATCAAATACAGTAGTAGTCATGTCATTACACATCATGATCATGTGTAATAAATCATAATTCAGGATGATGTGCTCATCTTAGTTAATGTTTTAATTAAGGTGATAACACCTGAACCGAGCCTCGAACACAGGACATCTGGACATCCCAATAATGGGAGGCATTGCTTGAAACACTGAACTCAACTCATAAATGCAGTGCATGGTTTGACATATACATGAGAGGTCTGCAATGAGACAATGAATAACCAAAAAAAAAACAAAACAAAAAAATTAGATTAAAAGTGATAAATGATGCCGTCTCTTCAGAAACACAGACATCCTTGGCCTCTGCCTGGACAGAAATTACAGTTCCACTTAACTCCTTTATTCAATACTCAATAACTGAAGACGTGCTTGTTAAATTACAGCCTGAGCAATCCAACAAGAATTAATTCAAATCAGATGCACTCAAAAAACACCCAAAGAGGAAAAAGAGTGTATGCAGCCAGACCTGAAGAAGTCAATTCTCTGATCTCGCTCAGGCAACCTGACTAGGCATTATGCAAACTACCAATATTAACATTAAATCCCTCTTGACCCTCTTCAGCACGCCTTGCAGAATTATCAGTCTTGAGACAAATGTGTTTGTTGACTAATGCATAAACGAGGAGTTTGGGTACATGCACACATAGTTCTAGAGGAAAGGTTGTTTAATGACTGACCGACTAGCTCACAAATAGCATGAGCTATAATGACAGACAAGTCCTGTCCAACACGTTCAGCCACGGGAGAAATAGCCATGTTTCCTTGATTTCTTGTTAACCTGAGTCTGCTGGGTTAAAGATTTAGCTATTACGACATGGACCTTGGTAGTTCTGCTAAAAATCAATATAAGCAGGAAGCAGCTGAAAGATTAAATGCAGTGTGACTTCAACCGTGTCCAGTAATGGCTGGACGGTTTGAGGAATAACCACCAGATGAAAAATGACACTGCTGTCGTCATATCTCAGCTACAAATAAATGTGCTAGTAAAAAAAAAAAAAAAAAAAAAAATCCCATTTACCCGTTGAATATCTGTAGAGGTATGAGTCATATGAATAACTGTGGCTGAAACTGCAACTTACTGTAGCAAATGCTCGAATTCTTGGTCTCAACCTGAACTAAAACATACCAGAACTGGGAAAACTGCTTTCAACCAGTCAAATCAGATGTGAAACTAGGGATCTTTTACACTGTGTGTGTGTGTGTGTGTGTGTGTGTGTGTGTGTACTGAATACAGGAGTCACTCCTAAACTGTAAACCAAAAAATTTGTTTTGGGGTCCAAAAAAGTGACACTCAATTAGAGCTGCAACAACTAACTGATAAAATCAATAATGAAAACAAATCAACAATTTGATTATCGATTTATCAATGAAAAAATTTGTAGTCACTGGACTTATGAGTGAGTGATGCATTTCTATGGACAAAGCACATCTGGAAAACAGTGGAGGAGAGCGAATGAGCTGCTGTGGGGAAAGTGCACAACCCAAGCGGTCCAAAACACGAGAAAGCTTTACATGAAGTGCTTTAATGAACACATGTAGTTATTAGTTTTTATTTTACCCTGCAAGTTGCTTTGACAGATATGTGTGCCGTTTAATGCGAGTTCTCTCCATTTGTTTTCATAGCATTCAATTTGCACATTGTTTCGACAAAACTAAACAAAATTAAAAAAAAATTGGTCAGATTTTCTTCCAATTAATCGAAGAAATAATTGACAGATTAAACGATTATCAAAATAATCGTTAGACACAGCCCTATACTGCATTAACATCTAGTTTAGCTAAACATCACTATATGCATTTAATTCAAGTTGAATTTTTCAGGAGTTAATTACTAAAAACTGTACACTTAACGAAATGAAGTGACAACCATGTTAGGCTGCAGTGTGTACATGACCGTAGTACGACAAAAACATGCTATTATAACAATAAAGCAAGCATTAGTGAATCACACATAGCTGTCAGCAACTGTTCATTCATGATGGAAAAACAGCAGCTCATTCAATCAGACTTATAAAGATGATGAAACGCTAACAAGTGATTGCTTTAATACTAATGTCATTAAACAAAACAATGTCACAATGATGGAGATGAAAAAATGAAGATTATAAAGACATGCATATATAAGGCACTTGAGACTAGATTAGTCCATCGAATGGATGGTAACGTAACAGACAAAGGTCTAAGACTCATGCCAGCGCTAAGTGCCACCCAGAGCAGCCCTCGCTCCTGGTTACATCACGGGGAGAACGGGTGTCCCATGACCCTGCGCACACACACAGACGGGGGTGTAGCACTACCTAGGGGACGGGTGGGGCTGACCCAGAGGCGGAGGAAAAGCAGCGATCAGTGGCCGATTGTCCTCGCCTCTGCTCCCGATTTCAGCAGAGTCATATTCTGAGCTGACTGAAACCTTATCCGCTTCCATCTGGAAGGACAAAACAACGCGGTAAGTCTCCCGAACGGATGAAAACAGAAGAAAGGTGAACGAGCATGAAACCGCCCCGCGTCCACTGCAAGAAAAGGCTCTGAGAAACCTAGTGGCCTGCGTACGCAGAGAGCATTTCAAGGGCGCTTTCTAAGGCAGCATCATATCCTTTGGTGGAGAAAGCAAACAGAGAACACACCGTTTGAATACGCTGAATGATTTGGGAATAATGATGTCAAAATACACACTATTCCGCTGCCTAGCAAACAAACCAAGCCTGAATAACTGCTTCCCAACAGACTCTTTTTTATGGATTTTATTATTTTAAAGTGCAGGTTTGTACAAAAATGGTTCAGTAGACATCAGTACCTCATCCATTGTGGATCATCAGTTTCGCTTTGTTCCTACATTATGAATTTACGCCCCCAAAAGTTCACCAAACTTGTCAAAGTTCACCAAACTCGCACCTGACATCAAATACACGAAGGGAAATGTATTGTCCATCAGGCAATATTCTTCACCAAACAGATTCCCATTGAACGGACTGATCTCGCTTGCAACGGTGAATGTGGCCACAACTTTAGGCTTAGTGCCATTAGCCCCGTTCACACATGCAATCTTTACTGGAGAATTACCGGTAACAGATCATGAACAGGACTTCAACTATACCGGAAAATTGGTTTCGGCAATTTACCAGTAAGGGAAGTCGTAACATTACCAGTAAATTACTGTTATATGCGCTGTGTGAGTGCAGATTACTGGTAATCTGCAGAGAACGTTCTGACGTAAGAAGTGATTTTGGCCAATCAGAAGCCATTGAAAGAGCAACGGCTCTGGGCCATTCGTTACATTATGACGCAGACGAAGCATTAACTCAGCACTGTTTACTAATGTCTTTAATTTGGAGTGATACCGAAACTAAAGCGCTTCTCCTCGTCCGGGTCGGATGAAGAGATTTGTCAACAACTTTAGAGGTCACTTCCGGTTAATGACATCATCACAAAGTTTACCGGTATTTTGGAGCTGATGTGTGATGGCCTGTTACCGGTAAAAAGCCAGAACGCCGTTGCTTGTTTTTGCATTTTGGAATTTACCGGTAAAGTCGTTCAGGTAATTTTCTGGTAATTTACAGGGATTGCTGTGTGAAAGGTGCTATTGTCATAGCAACATGCTAACCTGACACAACTGAGAGCCGACTCGCCTCTGCACTTCACGTGAGACTATGTTCTGGACTATGTTCAGGATCAGTTTCTTATAAGCTTTCGTTTCAGTTACACTCTTAAAAATAAAGGTTCTTTATTGGAATCTGGATTCATGAAGAACGTTTGGAACGCTTCCATTCCACACAAGCCTCTTCAGTGGAGTTCTTTAGATCAGGAGTTTTCAAACTGGGCCACGGATGGGAAGAGTTAGGTCGTGCAAAGTCGCTTGGCTGCAGCTAAATTTGAATTAAACAGAAATCGTGATATTGCTTAGTGTGATTTTCGAATCGCAAAGGCCGCGATTGAATTATTTAAATCTGCACTACGTGTTTTGAAGCTCACACATGCGCAGCGAATTGTCAAGTGGCTCGGTCCGCATTAATGATGTGAAACTCGTTCACTCCAATCACTGCGCTGTATTCTGTATTATGCATATTGTATTACACCGGAGAATTCAAATTTCACGAAAGGCTGTTTCATCGCTGTTGTCTTTCAGAGACGTTTAAAGAGTGCGTTGGTTTCATTCCCTCGTGTACATTTGGCTATCGACCAACACGCAAGGAAACTGTCTGTAAAAAGCATTTCATATTTACACACATGAAACGAGCATGAGAGCGTGTTCTGTGCTGAACACTGCTGAGTTTAACACTTACAGGATACACATATCCAGACCCAAGTGAGCGTGTTTCAAGCTTTTATTGACAATTTTGATTAAGATTAAGTTTATAGTAATGCTAATTGTTTTCTAATCTCAAATATTTTGGTCACCCTAGAGAAAAAAAACCTATACCAAAATGTATTTAAAATACATTTATTTCATACTAAGCATATTACAAATCAAGTAATATATTTACTGACATATCGCTTGACACTTACTGATATAAATATTATAATTTAAGTTTATTTGGAGTACTTCTTTATTGAACAATGCACATTTCTTAATATTAAGCCTAAAATGTGTTATAATATCACTATTAATAAGGACTGTATGATCATTGTATAATATCAGTCCTTGAATGCAAGATATTTAAAGTGTGCCTAAAGTATCCTTGCAATAGTTCCACTATAGCACAATCAAATATACTCGGCACGATTTCCAGATAACTAAAGTGCATTAAACACAAAATGAGTTTTATTTGTTTAACAGTCTAACAGTATACCAGTTTAATATACTATACAATTGCAGGGTATTTATATTAAATACATAAATGTATATTTATTTGGTATATATATATATATATATATATTTACTTTTCACTAGGGGGATCTTGAGATAGATTATACTTCTCTTGGTGGGTCCTGGAATGGGAACCCCTGCTTTAGATTATTAAAATGTTCTTCACACCAAGTTCTTTTTAGATCTGTTGACTGAAAGGAATCCAAAATAGTTTGAAAAGCCACATTAGCCACATCTCTATTTACGAGTGTATGATGCTGCCTTAGAAGGTTGCCTGGAAGTACACAAAAAGACACTAGGTTTTGAAACAAATGTTTAAGTTTAGAAGCCCAACAACATAGAAGTTGGAATGTTGCTGAATTTCCAAGCAGTCAAATTCAGGTTTTAATAAGCTTTTTTTTTATTTTTTATTATGCCTTGTTGTAGCTGGACAGGAGCTCATTTCTCTGCTCGTTGGCAGAGAGTAAAAATACAATAGTTTTGGGAGCATGCAGTCATTTTTCATACGCTGGTGTACAAGAGCAGTGAGCTCAAGCCCGTGCTGCACGAGGAAGCTTACGACTGCTTTACATCTGACCCACACACTCATGCACTTGCAGGTAGCGGGTTACGCATGCAGGGTGAATCGTTAATTCCACGCTCCTCTTCGAATGCGTGTTAGTTTTTCCTGCCGCATGCAGTGTGAGAGTGTCTCTCCTACTCTACCTAATCTTGCCCAGCTGATTCTTGGCTCTGGACAGAGGCTGAAGTGCGATGAAGTCGTCACCTATAGCCACACGGTTGGTGTACATCTACAGAACACACACAGAGGGTCAGTAAAGAGAAGGAAGAGTCACATGTGCAGTTATACACTCTCAAGACCACAATGCACCCACCACACACATTCAAAGATGAGAAAGACAGGAAACAGGAAGCAAGCGGTCGACGCAGAGAGAGAGAGAGAGAGAGAGAGAGAGAGAGAGAGAGAGAGAGAGAGAGAGAGAGAGAGAGAGAGAGAGAGAGAGAGAGAGAGAGAGAGAGAGAGAGAGAGAGAGAGAGAGAGAGAGAGAGAGAGAGAGAGAGAGAGAGAGAGAGAGAGAGAGAGAGAGAGAGAGAATGCAGTCAGAACGATCGGGTGTCATCCGCAGGGCAGTGTGTGCTGACGGCACACAGCCGCAATACTTCAGTTACAGGCTCACACAGGGGAGGAGAAGTGGCAATGTAAGGATTAAAAGTCAATGGAAGAAAGAAAGAAAGAGAAGGAAAGAAAGAAAGAAAGGAAGAAAGGAAACGGTTTATCGCACTATCCTACACAAATGACGGTAAAACATTGCAAAAATGAATAATTTTTGGGCTCATTTCTCTCATTCGGCACAAATGCAAACAGGGCTCAGCATTGAGCTTGTCATGTGCTCATCCTTCGGACAAGTAAATCGGCCATTTGCTTGTCTGAGTAAAAAAGGTGCTTGTCCGGAAAAAATAGTTTTTTTTTGTATTGTAGTAAATATAATTTATTCTGAAGCAATATTCCTATCATTTGACATTTAAATCTGCATATTTGTTATATTTACCCCGAGGGCTTTTTTGGTTTACTTAAAAAATAAAAATAAAATAAAATAAAAAAAGGGATTTTTTTCCCCTTAAATGTCTGCTTCATCTTTCATTTCAAATTCTTAAATGTGATCAATAAATTAAATTAGAGTAATATAAAGGGCTGTTACAAATCAAATGAAATCTTTTACACTTTTGCATTTTTTGAGATTTATTTTAAATATTTTTTTAATATACAAATAAGAAATGTTGGAAAGAATGATACTTTTAAACCTGAAACCAAACTGCCACCTCATTGAGTCATTCATCCAAACAATTTGTTCAAACGGCTGTTTGGGGCAGTTGTTTATGAATGAGTCATTGAATCACTCGACTCAACCGATTTGTTCAAAACTGAATCGTTCAGTAATAAAAACACGGTTAAGTGTTCCTTTGAGATCTGTGTTTCTGCTATGATCTTTGTTTGGAACTATTTTCACTGCTGAAATAGAACAAAAACAGTCAATGCGTCTAAAATGTAAGTGACATTAATAATAACTGCTTGTTTATTGTACTTTTGTCTGAAATCAGTGTCACATTTTCAATCGTGATGTATTCAGAAAAACAGCACTCTTGATTGTGTAATGTTGCTTAACTGTAAATATAAAAACTGAACTGTTTCAAACTTTGTTCACCCCTAATTGAAGAACAAAGTGTTTATCGGGGCCTTTATAGTGGCACCAGAATAATTTAGCAGACTGGGACCCTAGGAGGCCACATGACATTGTTATTAATAACTGTTAATATTAAACTTTTTTTAAATAATGGTGTACATGTTCTAAAGAACATTAGTTTTTGCTGACACTGTAATTGGTAAGGGCTACAAAAATGTTGGTGTGCTGACAATCGTAGTCTCACTCAAATGAGGAATTATGTAACGTAAATGAGGAACTTTAACAACTTGTCGTTGAGGACGTTTTTTTTTTTCACAAAAATACTTACAGAAAGTAACCACTAAAAATAAAAAGGACGCTACAACCTTCCATTATCTATTCTCATAATTCAACCAGACAAAATGCATAGCCCTTCCAGAGTCCAGACATACGCAGAAGATGTTTAATATTTGTAATGCAGTATGTCTGAGTGAGTTCAGGTGAAGCTGAGTCGAAGCTGCTGGTGAGAATCCATGCGGTGACGTGAGACACATGCTTCAGTGTCAACTTAGAAAAGCAGAAATCTAGCACAATATTGGCGTCTCTCTCTCCATCTGAATCAGTGTCTGAAGTGTGAGGCTCACCTGAGACTTCTGCGTGCTGGTCGGGTGCAGGTGCCTGTAAAAGACCTTCTTGATGACATCAGGAAACAGGCAGGTGATGATGATGATGATGATGGCGAACCAGGCCGAGCCGCTGGACAGCAGCTGGACAAAGACGAAGTACATGTCCTGTGTGTGAAGGAACGGCCTAGCGGAGGGGGAAAACATCTCCAGTTAGCTGAAACCAACAAGGGTTTGATACTAGTGCGGTCAAATACCCAACTAATGAGCAAACGGGCAATTGTTTCAGAGGCAGAGATAATATTGAGCACAACATCTTGACTAAAATCCAGTACATTGCTGCTGGTCATGTGGGACCGGATCCAATCAGGAGTCAAAGAGCAAATTATTTTTACCTGCAAATCAACGCAATTCAATAAACACTGTTTAGAAGGGAACAGGACACAAATTAAACCCATTAACCAGGGACTTGAATCGTTCTAGATTACGGCGCAAGGATTTGAAGCAAAATATTTAATAACACAATTAATTTCCAATAGATCTAAGATTTTTGAATGACTATGCAGTACATGTCAAAATCTTGTGCATGAATGGCATGTTTTTATAACAGTGTCAAGTTACAAGATCAACTGTTAAAAACTCGTTTGGAGACCCTGCCACTGCGCTACGCCCGTGTTTTCAAAATAAAAAAAAACATGTTGTCATCTGTAGAACTGTAATCGACAGGTTTCAACAAACTGTCAATAGGCGCGTTTCCACAAAACTTTTGCGATTTTTTCTATATGTCGACAAAAAGCTATTGCGAATTGACGGCGTTTCCATTAACCGATGTTATGCGACTAAAATGTAACTTGCGATAAGATTTAGAATCCAGTATTCCTGTAATTCTTTTGTCTTTTATGAGTTTAATAAAGAACTGTCCGAACACACCGCATCATCTACGTCAGGTGACTTTAAACGCGCAAAAACTGTTTCCATTGCAGTTTTGTGAAATATTAATTTTCGAATTGTCTGGAAAACCACCTCATGCGAGCATGAAATTTAATTTTTTTTGTAATAAATGGGAGTTTTTGCAAAATTGATGTTTCCATTGGACGTATTTGCAATTTGCGCAATTTGAAGGGTAATGGAAACGCGGCTATTGATTCAAAGTTTAATAATTAGAGGTCAACCGATATATATACCCATTGCATATGTATATATTGACTGATATTTGGCATTTTTTAAAGTAGCGGCACCAGTGGTTTTCCGTTTGGCCGATGTGTCGTAAACGGGACTTTAATTTTAAGGCGAAGCAGACTTTTATTTTGACAGCGTCTGAGCACCAATTCATCTTTCCTTTACCATGCAGAAGACAGAAGGGATCTGTGTGGTGTACATGACCAGTAACAATGCAAGGTTGTAACCGCATATTAAGAATTGGGGATAATGATAACTCATATTTGTTGACCACTAATCTGAATAATGGGAAAGACAGGTAGACCCATAATTTCTATGATGATTATAATACTTTGGATATGAAGATGGAAAACATAAAAGTTAATTGATTAACCTTTTCAAATGAGACAAAACAAACAAAAAAAAGCACACAATTAGAAATAAATGCCACCATTTCATTAAAACAACCTATACGCAGTGTTCCACTTGTTTTTCAGTAGGCATTATGGGAAAACACCGGCAATACTGTACCAGATGATGCCGCCGTAAAACAAGGAGAAGATGAAGTAGAAGGCGATGGAGCCCCATGTGACGAAGTGGTTCATCCACGTCCAGAAGTGTGTCTCTAAGGCCAGCTGTGGAGAGAACGGTGCACATGAAGCCCACGGCTCATCACAAACCCATCGCTGTGGCATTCACCTGTGACTTACCTTCAGCGTTACCGTAATAACCATCACAGTGAATACTAAAGTGCCAAACGTCCAGTTTCCGAACATCTGCAAGAAACAAACACATATTTAAAGAGTGCATCAAAAGATTAGCCCACCGGGTTGTTGATGTTGTATAGTGCGAATTAGATGTAGGAGAACATTTAAAAAAGGCCACATATCGTTGTCGTTCTCCGTGTGATGCGATAATAGATACTTGGGCGTCTATCGGCGGATCACTAATATATCCACTGATAGACGCGTCAAATAAGTCTATTTACAACATGTTTTGGAAGCGCTGACCATTGTAGCCAATCACAGACTAGGGCTGTCACTTTTGTGAAAAAAATCCTGTTCGATATTTGAGACATAAGTGTTCATTGAATCGATTGTAAAATCGATTTTCCACGTCTAAAGACATTTCCATTTTCAACACCAAATATATGCAAATCTACGAACACCTATCAGGCATTGGGACTAACGTAAAGAGGGCGCTTGAGACGCTCAAGTCAGCAATATTTCTGATGATTTATTGGCGTGAAGTTTCGTGCACTATGACAAACAGGAATACAACATTCTCGAAAAACAATAAGCAGAGTGGACTGCCAAAACATCAATGAAAAACATGACTGCGGGCTTCAACATGGATGTGTTTACCATTAGAAATTTCGCCTACGTAGGCGATTGTAGCTCGTAGCCCGAATCTGTATCTGTATGCATGAGACTGTCTGAATAACGGCAGAATTCACATTTTTGTTGTGAAAAGAGACAGATTATGCAGAAGTATAATTTGCTGTGTTTGTCAGAGCAGTTGCTGTGTGACGCGCGTTCGCTGCGGGAGAAGGCCATTAAAATCGATTCCCTATTTTCGTTTTCGAAACTTGTGTTGGTTGGTCCGATCGATTGTGCAATCGATTTTCGAACGTACAGTGACAGTCCTATCACAGACATATCCGATAACCGTAAACCTAATGGCCAATCAGAGACGTTTACGAATCTGTTCAACAGCGCTCAAAATGCTGGAATAGTCACATTTCTTAAATACCCAAATCGGTACCTTTTAACAACACTATTCCCAGATATATTTTTAAGGAAGCTGGTAAATACTGAGATGTTTAAACACAGAGAAAAGTTTAAGCTTTTAAAAAGTATAAGCATAAAATGTTTAATTTACTTAAATTTGATTTACTTTTGGTGCTGTTTTCTAACAGTTTGGAAAATCTGCACTTATCACAGGCATTTTGTTTTCACAGTTAGACAGATATCGTGATGTATCGTTATAGGATTGTCTAGCAAAATAGCGATTACCGCAGCATTGCTGTATCGTAGGGGTGTAACGACACCCTCATGTCACGATTCCATACATATCACGATATTGAACTTACGATACTATAAAAGGTTAACAAAAAATGCTAAATTTGGTGTTACATTGTGTGTAAATGAATAGGCTTGACTCGGTGCTGAAACCCAAAGCACAGGACAATCGAGACACCAGAATAATAATATTCATGATTCTGAAGCTGAAAATACAGATTTATTTCAGATGAATATGCTTGTTCTGTCACTGACTAGATATGTTTAAAATAATGTAAGCCACTTTTTACTGATAACATCAGACATCTGGCATTATCAGGCCTACACATATTCCCCCATTGCATTTTTAATACATTCTATTCAGAATTATATATAGCAGTTTAAGAAAAAATTTTTCTCCACACAGTAATTTTTATTTTGGGTGAACTATCCACAATACATATCGTCACTTTCCACGATACATGTTGCATTTTTGTATTGCGATATATTGTGACACCCCATACTGTATCGTGATATATCGGTATTGTGAGCCATGTGATGTGTATCGTATTGCACCCTTTGTTTCCCACCCTGGTGAGACTCTGCAAACTAAATATCTGGAGGCTATAAATTCCTCCAAAATGAAACGTGTGATAAACCCTGCTCAATCGCTTTACATCAGAGAGATTCCGGCTTGTCGGAAGCCATTTGCTGTCATGCAAAAGGCGAGTGAGGCAGCGCTTCCAAAACGTGTCGTAATAGAGGATGGCAGTGTATCAAAAGCACACAGATCAGAGCCACTCGTGCTAAAGCAAACCACAGAGACAGCTGGTCATTAGAAAAGACACATGCATCAACTGGAATCCACTCAACTCTTACCAGTTGCCTGTTAGCTCGCAAAATCTGAGAGCATGCACAGCAGGAAAGAGAAAGAGAAGCAGAAAAAGAGAGAGAATATGGATAAGTAGTAAAAGCCAACATCCACTGACACCTAACAGTGTGGTACAAATGTGCCAGATAACGGCGTAATTAGTTTGAGGATTGATGCTTTGTGTCTGTAAGCTGGAGTTAATCAATAGTCACTAAGGCTAAGTAAGGGTTATTAACGTTTACGTGCATTCATTATCGTACACCCTTCGAGCTAAATGATTCAGATAGCATCTCTGAGATCTATACGTAACGCTTTGTGGAGGATTTCTAAGACACCCATGCGAGTAGAGCCACAGACACACACACACACACATGAGCTGGAATGACAGAACAGGAGGAGAGGAGCAGATGCAGCCGGAGAGGCGAAGCTGACCTGTCCGTTTCCCATCAGCGTGGTGTCTTCTCCCATCAGGATGTAGGAGCCGAAGAAGAAGACGAAGGCGTGGCAGAAGCCAAGGAAGGTCCAGTACAAAAAGGTTTTGAAGGAAAGCTGGGAGTTTTTGCTGATGTCTCTGATGAAGGGAAAATACAGGCTCCAATTACAATCAACATTCAATTAAAACCGACCATAATTTACTGCACAAAAAGAGCCGGTACATTTTCTAAGGGCTATTATACTAAAATAGTTTTTGTTAATTGAAATAAAAAAATATAAATAGATGAAAACCTTAAACGAGAACATAACTTAAAATTAAGTAAAATTAACTACTAAACGGCTTCTTTTTTGGTTAATATTTTGAATTAAATTGTATTTTTATGTCCTGTTTTTCATTTGATTTTTTTTTTTAAGCTTTAGAAATGTTGTTGTATGTTTTTGGAATTCTGTTAGTAAAAAAAGTATATATAGTTTTTAAGTTTGAGTTATTTTAGTGCTTCAACCTAAACTAAACAAAAATGAGGTAATGCTGCTGTACAACTAGCAGAAATAAAATAAGTTTAAGTTTTTTTTATTTCAATTCAGTTAATGTTTATTTTTTTAAGTGATGTTTTTTTTAGTCAATAATAACCCTGGTATTACATTTACATGTCTATTTATTAACTACATTGATAAAAGAAAGAGTAATATCATAACAAATATATACTCTCTCTGTGTGTGTGTCTGTGTGTGTTTGTGTGTATTCTTTCATTCAAATTTTGTACAATTATTTTCACTAACTACATTTATACGACATTTTAATCAGAGCACAACTGATTAATATGACTGAATATTACATGATGGAATATTGACAAAATGTAAAATAAAACAACACTGGAACTGCCCTGAGAGCTTAGGTTTCCCATTTACTTTAAAGTAAAGTGCTTAAAGTAAGCACTTTACTTTAAAAACATTTTTTGCTCATTGCACCACGTTATGGGCTGATTTAAAAATCTGCTGGCCACTAATCATTTCCCCAAATGAAGAAAAACAACAACAGTGTTTTGGTATGATTCAAGTGTCAAGAATGGCCTGTGTGTCCCTGTGTGTCCTGTGTGTCCTGTGTGTCCCTGTGTGTCCCTGTGTGTCCTGTGTGTCCCTGTGTGTCCCTGTGTGTCCCTGTGTGTCCCTGTGTGTCCTGTGTGTCCTGTGTGTCCTGTGTGTCCTGTGTGTCCTGTGTGTCCCTGTGTGTCCCTGTGTGTCCCTGTGTGTCCTGTGTGTCCCTGTGTGTCCCTGTGTGTCCCTGTGTGTCCTGTGTGTCCCTGTGTGTCCTGTGTGTCCTGTGTGTCCTGTGTGTCCTGTGTGTCCTGTGTGTCCCTGTGTGTCCTGTGTGTCCCTGTGTGTCCTGTGTGTCCTGTGTGCCGCTGACGGGCCAGCTGTACCTGTAAAGTGCTGGTTTGCTCTGCAGAACATGTGGGTGCACCAGCTGCTCAAACAGACTGTACACCAGTATGGGCAGAGACGTGAAGCAGATATTATACAGCGTCAGATACACGCTGTCATAAAGAGTCTGCGGGAACAAGAGAGCAGGAGAAATCACACACTGATCACACCTCAAAAGGTCAAAGGTCAAACTGAACCAACATTTCAAAGACCGTAAAATTTTGACAGAAAAGGCTCTGTGTGTAGTCTGAGCAAAGAATAATGCGTATAATAAAGAGGAATCGATTTAAAGTGTAAAGGACACAGTGGAATCCACATGACCGACTTTAACCGACTGAGTAATAATGTGAATTCCCGTGTAGATTTCATTCCTATTGACATGACTGGCTTTTGCTTGTAAAAATAATTCGCTTGAACAAAGGCTGCATAATAGTGGAGAAAAACTGACATTGTGATATTTTGTTTTCCTGCGATATGAACATTTCACCAGATTATTTTAATAGCTTTATTTGTAAAGAATTAATCATTATAATGCTATGCATTTAAAAGATCCCAATTCTGTATGATATTCAGGTCTCATATGTCTTATGCCCTTTCTGCAATGCAAATCTGTGGGATTTTTTCTCTCTCCACCATTTATTGTCCACCAGTCAGACTGTTTAAAACCTTCCTGTAGCTGAAACAGTAGAGCAACACCAATGCCACGATTCACAATTATTCCCAATAAATAAAACCTTACATATTAGCAACAGTAATAATGAAGCTTGCCTTAGTAAAGATGCAATCACATTTATCATTGCTCTGCAAATGTTCCTGAGTGAAATCCAGTCAATTTCAATAGAAATTCAAGCGATCTGGAATTTCTCCCCAACACAGATTTCGTAACGGGTGTAAATTGGTCACATGGGTTCACTGTGCTGACCAACAGAAAGCTGCTTGGTTTGAAAGTGACTTCTCTGTGAGCTGTGCTTCATACATCTCTACACTATTGACATCAGACAATGGACGTTTGCCCACAAAAAATCTTCGAAATTTCAATGTGACGGCAGCTTTACCCTCAGGTTGTGTGTTTAAACTGGTCAAAAATGACCATCCATTGAAAATAAAGGAGGGAGATTGAAAATAAGAGAAACATTTAGTGTTCAGGAGCAGGTTCATGAGTGCTTGCAAAGACAAAGGTTTCGGACCTGTGCATGTGTGGACGGATACACACTCACACACAGAAGGTGTTACAGGGTTAAGGACTGTACAACACTGACATATGACATGACGTCAAGACACACTTACTTGCTGTGAGAACAAACAGAAGAACTGGTATAAAAACTGGGGAGTGATAAAGCACACATTCTGCAAGAAAAGAAAACAAAGAGCATTATAGGAACGCAAAACTCTCGAAAGCAACTCAAAAGGCTTCCATTCTGAGAAAACGTACCTTGTAGAAAAAGTATTGCACAAGGGTTGCTATTCTAACGTAGTAGAAATGGCCGTGTACAAGCAGCAATTTGGAGAGGAACTTGAACCTCGCGATTGCATAGTCGCTGTTTCTCACGGCCTGTCTTCCTTCTTTGCCCATGATTCCTGTATAGAGTTTAATTCAGTTAGCTTCATTGAAATTCCTGCAATAACACCCGAATTGCAAGTGTTTAAAGGGATAGCTCACCCAAAAATGAAAATTAGCCCATGATTTACTCACCATCCAGCCATTTTAGGACATTCTTCTTTCAGACGAATACAATCAGTTATATAAAAAAATGTCCTGGCTCTTCAAAGCTTTATAATGGCAGTGAATGGTTGTTTCTGTTTTGAAGTCCATAAAAGTGCATCTGTCCATGATAAAAGTGCATCTATCCATCATAAAAGTGCATCTATCCATGATAAAAGTGCTCCTCACGGCTCCAGGGGGTTAATTAAGGCCTTCTGAAGTGGAGCCATACACGACTGAAATAAGTATGTCATATACACCTAGGATGGCTTTAGGGTGAGTAAATCATGGGCTAATTTTCATTTTTGGGTGAACTATCCCTTTGAGTTCCTGTTCGGGCACCTACCGATACCAACGTGAGCCTCTTGGATCATGCTGACATCATTGGCTCCATCTCCGATGGCTAATGTAATGGGCTTCTCTGGGGAAGTCTTCAACAGTCTCACCACCTGCCAAACACAGGAGCCTTTAACACCAATGCTATGAAAACAACAGGGTAATGTGGGGCAATGTAGCGCATAAGTGTGTGCGACCTCTGGCCTGAAACCTGAACACACACACACACGAAGGGGTAAGGTAACTCACCTTGGCTTTCTGGAGAGGAGCCATTCTGCAGCAGAGCACCGCTGAGCAGTTCTTACACACATCCATGAAGAGTTTCTCATGTTCCCGCAGAGCCAGAGAGAGACTCGCCCCGTCCACCACCAGCCCGTGCTGGATCACATGATCCTCTTTGATCCTGGACAAACACAGGCGCACCATCACACCCATCTCAAACACACCAGCTTAACATTTCTCCATCAACAACACATTAGTTCAGGGCTTTTCAAAGCATTTAAATGGTCACATTTTCACTTGCCCTGACGAATTTTGCACTTGCACCACCACAAAAAGCAATAAATAAATAAAATAATATTTACAGAGTCCTTGTTACATATGTTACATGTACTTACCATAGTAATAATAGTAAATTATGCATAATTACATGCAGTTAACCCTCAACCAAACCCTAACTCTATACTATAGTAAGTACATGTAGTCAATTAATATTACTCAGTAATATTATAGTATATAATAGTGGGTGCTGCTAGAAGACTGCGGATGTGCTGTACCTCCTGGCGAGCCTGCGGAGCTGCTCCGCACACTCGTTGTCGGACCTCTGTTGCACGAGCTCCAGGATGTTCATGGTGCGGTGGAAGTGACCACAGGAGAGGCTCACGCTGACCGCCGTCTCGTGCTTGTCACCGGTCAACACCCACACCTTGATCCCAGCCAATCGGAGCGCTTCAATCGTCTCCTGGACCTTGTCCTGCAGCCTGCACACACACACACACACACAGCCACAATTAAAAGTACTATAGTGTGATGCTAGGTGGGTTCATTAGTTTTGAATTCAGTTATTCCTTTTTTTATATGCATAAATGTCTAAATATGCATAAATAGTTTAAGTTGTATTTTAATTTAGTATAAGATATTTAAGCACTGCAGATTGAACCAAATGAAAATCAGAAATGTTAGACTAGCTGAAATAAAATAAGTATTTATTTCATTTCAATTAATGAAAAGTGACCAGATCAAAATGAGCAAATAATACCATTAAATCGTTTTTTTAAATAAAAACTTTTCGCACAAACATTAAACAGACGAATAATATATATATATATATATATATTAACCAAAAAGTATTATTATTTTATTTATTATTACAAATTTATATATATTATTAAATATTTACTC
This sequence comes from Semotilus atromaculatus, assembly GCA_031834385.1. Lineage (NCBI taxonomy): Eukaryota > Metazoa > Chordata > Actinopteri > Cypriniformes > Leuciscidae > Semotilus > Semotilus atromaculatus. Next base: position 27,207,472 of record JAULUF010000013.1, on the reverse strand, counting down.
TTAAATGTACGTTTCTACATTTTATTTTATTTTCACCAATAACATGAAATAGAGACTTATTTCCAGTTAAAGCTGCCGTCGGCAACTTTTTTTGATCATATTCAGCGAATTCGACACTATATTCCGACAGAACAACATAAATAAAGTGGTTTTAGAAAAAAACCCGAGCTTCTAACTCCACCTGGAGCGTGTTATTTGTTTTGCAAAAATCCACCGCTCCCGGTTCATTGTGTCCAATCAGCGCAGGGGGGTGTGAGATAGGACTGTCAATCACAAGTCGTGCATGCACACGTCAATCACATGCACACGCCTGAAGTTCGCGAAGTAGCGAAGAGTGATGGCGCACTGACGAGCACGAACTCTGTGGGAGGGTATTCGTTGATAGTGGGGGAGGGGCATGAGAGTTGTAAACATTCAAAATTTTGCCTAAGCCCACTCAATCAGCCAGAGTTGCCGACGGCAGCTTTAATTATTAACTACTTTACGTTTTAAGACTTTTTTGCACTAATGCTTAACCAGGGAAAACAAATCACTTAATAAAAGGTTATAATTAAAGTGGTACACCAAATACACTAAGTTTTCAGGGATCTGGTAAATGTGTAAATGTATATACACACTCATATACATATCTTAAAAACAGTGTAGATTCAAATCCTTTTTATGTTATGTAATAATATATTATAGAATGATTGCTTTAATATGGGGTTTCTTAAGAAGTCAAGGAACATATTTGACACCATATTTATAGAATAATTCTTTAACAATGAATTGCATTTTACAAAAAAAACGACAAGAACATGTCCGAGTCATGTTTCATGCTAAAAATTTATACTTAAATGTTTTGAACGGTCATTGCAATGAACAAAATACCAAATCTAGGATTAATCTGAATAAGCAAAGAAAGTGAAAGTGTCAAAGAAGCGCACTTCCTTCTCAGGTTCTCTAGATCTCATTTAGAAACACATTAAACATTAAGTACAAGTGTTGGGCTTTTCTCTAGAGACAGCAGCAATATGCTGTGGAGGACGCCAGCCATATAAGTGCACATGTAGTCAAGGCTTGCTGTTTTCCCCGAGGGCCGATCAAACACTGGACACACAGAGACAGCTCCGTGAAGTGTGGAAGTGCCTTGCTGATGACAGCGCTCCCAATCTGGTTCAGTTTGTCACACAAACTCGCCATGTTGACCAACAGAAAGCCTCTTGGTTTCAAAGTGACTTCTGTGTGAGTTGTGCTTCGAACATCAGTGTATGACAATGGTATTGAGAACAGACCTTTACAAATCAAACAGGCAGTTTTTGCTACTGTGCCCTTCAGACCTGTAATTGTAAAACACCCTATGTTACGACTGGATAAGCCTAGTTCACACTGTGGTTTATCTGAGTGGGTCAAGAGACTCAAGAGTCTGTGTTTTCTCCACAGAAAAATAACTGTCAAATAACTGTATCCGCTCATTAGCTTTCTGTTGGTCACAGCGGGGAATTCACGTGACCAATGAACCCAGTGCACAGGGGAACCCACTGCACAGGTGCACTGAACAAGGGAACCCACTGCACAGGTACATTGAACAAGGGAACCCACTGCACTGGTGCATTGAACAGGTGAACCCACTGCACAGGTGCATTGAACAGGTGTACCCACTGCACTGGTGCATTGAACAGGTGTACCCACTGCACTGGTGCATTGAACAGGTGAACCCACTGCACAGGTGCATTGAACAGGTGAACCCACTGCACAGGTGCATTGAACAGGTGAACCCACTGCACAGGTGCATTGAACAGGTGAACCCACTGCACAGGTGCATTGAACAGGTGAACCCACTGCACAGGTGCATTGAACAGGGGAACCCACTGCACTGGTGCATTGAACAGGTGAACCCACTGCACAGGTGCATTGAACAAGGGAACCCACTGCACAGGTGCATTGAACAGGTGAACCCACTGCACAGGTGCATTGAACAGGGGAACCCACTGCACAGGTGCATTGAACAGGTGAACCCACTGCACAGGTGCATTGAACAGGTGAACCCACTGCACAGGTGCATTGAACAGGGGAACCCACTGCACAGGTGCATTGAACAGGGGAACCCACTGCACAGGTGCATTGAACAGGTGAACCCACTGCACAGGTGCATTGAACAGGGGAACCCACTGCACAGGTGCATTGAACAGGTGAACCCACTGCACAGGTGCATTGAACAGTTGAACCCACTGCACAGGTGCATTGAACAGTTGAACCCACTGAACAGGTGCATTGAACAGGGGAACCCACTGCACAGGTGCATTGAACAGGGGAACCCACTGAACAGGTGCATTGAACAGTTGAACCCACTGCACAGGTGCATTGAACAGTTGAACCCACTGCACAGGTGCATTGAACAGTTGAACCCACTGCACAGGTGCATTGAACAGGGGAACCCACTGCACAGGTGCATTGAACAGGGGAACCCACTGAACAGGTGAACCCACTGAACAGGTGCATTGAACAGGGGAACCCACTGCACAGGTGCATTGAACAGGGGAACGCACTGCACAGGTGCATTGAACAGGGGAACCCACTGCACAGGTGAACCCACTGCACAGGTGCACTGAACAGGGGAACCCACTGCACAGGTGCACTGAACAGGGGAACCCACTGCACAGGTGCATTGAACAGGGGAACCCACTGCACAGGTGCATTGAACAGGGGAACCCACTGCACAGGTGCATTGAACAGGGGAACCCACTGCACAGGTGCATTGAACAGGGGAACCCACTGCACAGGTGCATTGAACAGGGGAACCCACTGCACAGGTGCATTGAACAGGGGAACCCACTGCACAGGTGCATTGAACAGGGGAACCCACTGCACAGGTGCATTGAACAGGGGAACCCACTGCACAGGTGCATTGAACAGGGGAACCCACTGCACAGGTGCATTGAACAGGGGAACCCACTGCACAGGTGCATTGAACAGGGGAACCCACTGCACAGGTGCATTGAACAGGTGAACCCACTGCACAGGTGCATTGAACAGGTGAACCCACTGCACAGGTGCATTGAACAGGTGAACCCACTGCACAGGTGCATTGAACAGGTGAACCCACTGCACAGGTGCATTGAACAGGGGAACCCACTGCACAGGTGCATTGAACAGGTGAACCCACTGCACAGGTGCATTGAACAGGGGAACCCACTGCACAGGTGCATTGAACAGGTGAACCCACTGCACAGGTGCATTGAACAGTTGAACCCACTGCACAGGTGCATTGAACAGTTGAACCCACTGAACAGGTGCATTGAACAGGGGAACCCACTGCACAGGTGCATTGAACAGGGGAACCCACTGAACAGGTGCATTGAACAGTTGAACCCACTGCACAGGTGCATTGAACAGTTGAACCCACTGAACAGGTGCATTGAACAGGGGAACCCACTGCACAGGTGCATTGAACAGGGGAACCCACTGAACAGGTGAACCCACTGAACAGGTGCATTGAACAGGGGAACCCACTGCACAGGTGCATTGAACAGGGGAACGCACTGCACAGGTGCATTGAACAGGGGAACCCACTGCACAGGTGAACCCACTGCACAGGTGCACTGAACAGGGGAACCCACTGCACAGGTGCATTGAACATGGGAACCCACTGCACAGGTGCATTGAACAGGGGAACCCACTGCACAGGTGCATTGAACAGGGGAACCCACTGCACAGGTGCATTGAACAGGGGAACCCACTGCACAGGTGCATTGAACAGGGGAACCCACTGCACAGGTGCATTGAACAGGGGAACCCACTGCACAGGTGCATTGAACAGGGGAACCCACTGCACAGGTGCATTGAACAGGGGAACCCACTGCACAGGTGCATTGAACAGGGGAACCCACTGCACAGGTGCATTGAACAGGGGAACCCACTGCACAGGTGCATTGAACAGGGGAACCCACTGCACAGGTGCATTGAACAGGGGAACCCACTGCACAGGTGCATTGAACAGGGGAACCCACTGCACAGGTGCATTGAACAGGGGAACCCACTGCACAGGTGCATTGAACAGGGGAACCCACTGCACAGGTGCATTGAACAGGGGAACCCACTGCACAGGTGCATTGAACAGGGGAACCCACTGCACAGGTGCATTGAACAGGGGAACCCACTGCACAGGTGCATTGAACAGGGGAACCCACTGCACAGGTGCATTGAACAGGGGAACCCACTGCACAGGTGCATTGAACAGGGGAACCCACTGCACAGGTGCATTGAACAGGGGAACCCACTGAACAGGTACATTGAACAGGGGAACCCACTGCACAGGTGCATTGAACAGGGGAATCCACTGCACAGGTGCATTGAACAAGGGAACCCACTGCACAGGTGCATTGAACAAGGGAACCCACTGCACAGGTGCATTGAACAGGGGAACCCACTGCACAGGTGCATTGAACAGGGGAACCCACTGCACAGGTGCATTGAACAGGGGAACCCACTGCACAGGTGCATTGAACAGGGGAACCCACTGCACAGGTGCATTGAACAGGGGAACCCACTGCACAGGTGCATTGAACAAGGGAACCCACTGCACAGGTGAACCCACTGCACAGGTGAACCAATTGCACAGGGGAACCCACTGCACAGGCGAACCCACTGCACAGGTGAACCCACTGCACAGGTGAACCCATTGCACTGTGAGGGTGAATCTTTCAAGACTCACAAATCTTTCGAACCCAAAAATTCAAGATTGTCTGGATCTCTATTGAACCAACTGGATATTGCCTTCAAAAATGTAACTGTGCCCATACCTTGCGGCAAAACTGGTTTATGATATCTGGCAGAAATACCTTGTGGAAATCAGAGCATTTTATAGGATACACAGTTATAAAGTCCATTTTGGACACATAAGAAAGAAATGATCTCACAGCTATAGCTGTACATTATACTGCCAAGATGATCGGGAAATTTGCCACTGTAGTATATAAACAAGCGATACTTTGCATTTTGCTAAATCCTACATATACAGTTCCTCCGTGATGAATACGGTGAAGAGCATCACATGACCTGTCAGACATGTGTGAGTATCATGTCTCTGAAGATGCTCATTGAGTAGACTGTGGAGGATGTGCATGTGCCTCTGTGGTATAATAGTTTTAATGGCTTGTCAAAGGGCTCATGGAAACCCCAACGACGGTGATTTCAGCCTGATTCCAGACACGTTCCCGTGTCCCTGCATGCCTTCATCAGTCTGAATCATGATGCTGTGGGCATGTACACACAGATTGATGGCTGATCTTAAGTCCACAGAGAGCTGTGTGAGTCACAGCGAAATGCCAGCCCGCATTACCAGCCGCCGCACACTGGCTGAGCGCTGACTCCTGTCCCGGACGCAGGAGAGGCCGTCCATCATCATGAGCGTGTGTCGGAAGAGTGTAATCCCTGATCACACTGTCACTATCATACTCACTGTTCACCATTCATTGTCACACAGACTACATGCATTTGTATGCAGGCTACAATGCAAACTTTCAGCGCTGTTAAAATAAAAGTGACACTTAAAGGGGAAACAGGAAAACTGATCAGCTAATGGCTGATAGCGTTCGACCGCTAGCATTATACGGTTTGCGACGAGCGGGACATTGTGCCACAACAGCTTGAGACAAATACACACTGTTGTCAGAATACGGCAGAAATAGAAATGTAATTTCTATTAATTTCAGAAGATTCACGTGAACGTTGTTGTACAAGCTGGCATTTGTACCATTGTTTGTACATTTAAGATAGGCTAATAGGGCCTGATTTGGGGAAAATGTCATATTGCGATTATTGAGGTCAATATTGCGATTGCGATGTGCGATATAATAAACAAATGGTTTCATGAGTCAACTTACTTGGTTCTAAAGCAAAATGCACACACAGATTAGTGATACTTCTGTGTATTAATGTGTATTTCTCCACTCAAACTAGCAACAACAACTAAATTATTAATAACACTTTTAATGATCAATAAACTATTGATGTCTGGATAAAAATGACATTAATTATAGCCATCCAACATTACAGTGATTCTGTCATTACAAGTGAAAGCTATCAATTTTTTAGAAACATTTTAGGCTTCAAAAAATATAAAAGCTTTTAATTGAAGTAAACTTCAAACAATCCTCACATAAACCCATAATAAATGTCATATTTACCTGTGCCCTTCCTGTCTAACAGGTAGGACATATACAGAAATTGAACAAAGTTATCAAACAGTCTGCATAAATTATACACTCACCGGCCACTTTATTAGGTACCCCATGCTAGTAACGGGTTGGACCCCCTTTTGCCTTCAGAACTGCCTCAATTCTTCGTGGCATAGATTCAACAAGGTGCTGGAAGCATTCCTCAGGGAGTTTGGTCCATATTGACATGATGGCATCACACAGTTGCCGCAGATTTGTCGGCTGCACATCCATGATGCGAATCTCCCGTTCCACCACATCCCAAAGATGCTCTATTGGATTGAGATCTGGTGACTGTGGAGGCCATTTGAGTACAGCGAACTCATTGTCATGTTCAAGAAACCAGTCTGAGATGATTCCAGCTTTATGACATGGCGCATTATCCTGCTGAAAGTAGCCATCAGAAGTTGGGTACATTGTGGTCATAAAGGGATGGACATGGTCAGCAACAATACTCAGGTAGGCTGTGGCGTTGCAACGATGCTCAATTGGTACCAAGGGGCCCAAAGAGTGCCAAGAAAATATTCCCCACACCATGACACCACCACCACCAGCCTGAACCGTTGATACAAGGCAGGATGGATCCATGCTTTCATGTTGTAGACGCCAAATTCTGACCCTACCATCCGAATGTCGCAGCAGAAATCGAGACTCATCAGACCAGGCAACGTTTTTCCAATCTTCTATTGTCCAATTTCGATGAGCTTGTGCAAATTGTAGCCTCAGTTTCCTGTTCTTAGCTGAAAGGAGTGGCACCCGGTGTGGTCTTCTGCTGCTGTAGCCCATCTGCCTCAAAGTTCGACGTACGGTGCGCTCAGAGATGCTCTTCTGCCCACCTTGGTTGTAACGGGTGGTTATTTGAGTCACTGTTGCCCTTCTATCAGCTCGAACCAGTCTGGCCATTCTCCTCTGACCTCTGGCATCAACAAGGCATTTCCGCCCACAGAACTGCCGCTCACTGGATGTTTTTTCTTTTTTGGACCATTCTCTGTAAACCCTAGAGATGGTTGTGCGTGAAAATCCCAGTAGATTAGCAGTTTCTGAAATACTCAGACCAGCCCTTCTGGCACCAACAATCATGCCACGTTCAAAGTCACTCAAATCACCTTTCTTCCCCATACTGATGCTCGGTTTGAACTGCAGGAGATTGTCTTGACCATGTCTACATGCCTAAATGCACTGAGTTGCCGCCATGTGATTGGCTGCTTAGAAATTAAGTGTTAACGAGCAGTTGGACAGGTGTACCTAATAAAGTGGCCGGTGAGTGTATATAGGCCCTAATCCTTATTAAAGCTACTAAAGTTATTTAGTCAAGATCACCGACCGAGTCATTTTCTCTGTCCCCTTTGTTCTTTGATTAACTTTACTGACAGAGCATTATTGGCTGCTGGCCCTTTAAGAGCAGCCGCTGTTGACAGAGACGCGGATCTCACACGCGCCTCATTCTCTCACAACTCTTTACGTCTATCATCAGACTGCTCTTATGTTGTGAAGATACTCGACAAAACGATATTTTGGCATAATTGTGGCATAACAGACAGCGCGCTCTTTTTGACTAGTCGTGCTTGTGCAAGAACGGTTTTCGCACGAATAAGAGCGGGATCATGTAACACTAGCCAAAGAATGACGGAAAATAACAGATGGTGCGTTAATAGCCCTAAAGTGCTTATTTCATATAAAATCGCGCCATTTTGCGTCATATAATCGCATAGGCTTGACATCGCGATTACGATATGATTAATCGTGCAGCACTATAGGCTACTTATTTTATTATTCAAATATCTAAATATGATACTATATCTCACAGAAAAAAGGGCATTCTTTGCAATTTTGAACATTGCACGATAACAGTAAAACATCCGTCGTTTAATGAATTTTAAAAACACGGATAGATAATACAAAATTCTTTCTGACACAACCAAGAACAAAATTAACTTAGCCCATCAATTTTCATTTTACAATAATCTTCTCTGTGTTTGTGAGAGAGAGCTTGCGCAGCAACTGATACACAAATTAACGCGCTAGTTTTCATACAGAATAAATATGTAACATAATTAGGTATTTTAGTTATTATTATTAACACAATAACGTAACACATGCAGGCTATGTTTCGCAACACTGAGAATGATAAATAAACGCCTGTTTCTCCAGACACGCGCTTATCAGTAACTGTTAAATTAACGTTAATCCACAAATCACAGAACTTTCATAATCACTAAGCCTGCCATAGCGATGTTAAAGGTGGGGTATGGGATTTGCAAAATGGCCGGCAGATTTTGAAAATACACAACTCAAATGGCCCTACCTTCTTTCCTCCAACGCTGGCCCTGATTCGCTCGAGGGGGAGGGGGGATGGTACGACCGTTTGATTGACGGACTTACTGTCCAATGATTCTAGGTGGTCTTGGAAATGATTGGCTGGAGTTTTTCGAGTCCTGCCCGTTCCACAGATGATCAAATTGTTTAATTTTCATTTCAGTGCTTCTAACTCAGTGGCTGTAAGTGGGTTATGAATAGGATTAAGTGATTTTGAAAAAATTGACAAAAAAGAAAAATCACATACCCCACCTTTAATTTTCTTTAGATTTATTGTTCAGCATTACTTAAGAGGAACACATCATTTTGCATTACAAATGATAAAGTGCTTATCTGAGTGGTCTGACGGAGTATTTTAAGATAATCCATGCGATTGCGATTACTGCTGTCCCGTGTGATTATCAAATCCAGATAATTAACTCAATACAATATTTAAACTTTCCACATCCACCCCAGCGCGTTTACCTTCAGGAGTTAGAAGTACTGTGACTACTGTAGCCTACTGTCCTCGCTTATGAACTCAGTCAGACGGCGGCCGCGGGAGCTGAAGGGGGATCGAGCGGGATCCTTTATTGCTGTCGATTTTTAGTCTCTTTTTCATGATAGGCCTTACGCATCTGTCAATCATCCGCGCTTGCTATGTGGGGAATGAACCCAGCGCTATGATTGGTCGAACTCTTTCTTTTACGGTTGCTTGATTTGAGGACTAAGCGTGAACAGAGGCGCGTCACCAGGTTTTTGCGTAGTTTAGAGTGACAAATTGTACCAGCGTACTTAGAGGTCAAAATGCGTGCCCGCTACGCATAATGCGTACGGGTTGGCAGGTCTGTGCTTTGATGCTGAAGAGACTGGCGTGCTCACAGAAGATCTGGTGGGGTGTGAGAGTTGTAAACATTCAACATTTTGGCTAAGTCCCCTCAATCTGCCAGACTTGCCGACTGCAGCTTTAGAACCTCATTCAACTTTCCGTATACCATTTAAAACTTTTTATGGCCTTAACTTAGATAAAAACGAATTTAAGACTTGTTAAGGCCTAAGAACCTGCTGGGAACCTGTAGAATGGAGCATCTGTTTACCGTTGGCGTTTCATCACGTTACGCCACGCTCAGAATACACAATATCAGCCCGGATTTAGCACAGAACATGTATGAAAAAGTTTAAGAACAGACCCAACCACGGTTTAAATGCAGCTGTCAAAGAAGCCTCATCTGACCATCGTGTGTGCGTGTGTGTGTGTGTGTGTGTTGACTCACTTGTCCTCCACCCCAGTCGCTCCCAGCAGCTCCAGGTCTTTCTCGATGAAGTTGAAGACCTCCACCAGTCGCTCCTCTCTCTGTTGCAGAGCCGTCCTGGCTTCATGGATCCGCCGGTCCACTTCCCGATACTCATCCGCACTGAAGTGTCTGCAGGCCACCACCAATGTCCGCAAACCCTTCTACAAAAGTCATGCAGAAAACCCAACACAAACATAATTTAGTGCGCTGGCGAAAAAAAAAAAAAAAAAAACTTTCTCTATTTTACTGATTTGTGACCAAACGGAGGATACAATCTGCTAAATTATACACAAAGTAATACGAACGTTGATGCAAAGGAGAACCGACAGGGAACTGATGGCCAGGAAGTTGCTTGAAAGCCACAATCTTGAGATCCACATCCATAATTAAGTTAATGCTTTTAAGCGCAGACATAGGGAGCATTCAGCACAAGGACGAGCATTTCAATGAGGCTGTTGTGTCTGAAACATCCCAGGAGTCTCAATGCAATCCTGTGACACTGCCCAGTGTGTGTGTGTGTGTGCTACCATGTGACAGACAGTGGTGATGTGGGTCTGCAGACACTCTCATGGGTTTAGCTGATAATGAGGAGACCAAACTGAGCTAATTAACTGCACCGCTCTCATCAACATCACTTGAATTAGAAAAGCTGAACTCAGACCAGACCTCGAAACTCCCAAATAAACTTTTAAACGCTGTGAAGAAAGTGCTGCTGCACATCCCTGCTTGAGAGAGGATGCTATGGCATTTTGAGATGATCGCTAGTGTGTCTCTAGGCAGTTCAGCCCAAATCTCCATGATATTCTGGGGACGGAATCACTAAACATTATTAAGAATATGATTTTTTCTTAAAGGCACAGTATGCAAGTTTCGCCGCTTATTCTCAACAATAACACAGGCGTAGTTGATGGCGCAGTGAATAAGCGTGGGTTTATGACTGTGGTATGAAGCAGAGCGGGGAGAGCCACAGGAGTGAACACTAGCGGCAGACGCCTACGATACACACCCTCCTCGAGTCCCATGGAGGAGCAACAGGGATTTTGCCATTCCTTTTGTTTTGTTGTGAGCTTTGCAAGCGTCACCATCTAGAATGAGCTAGAAAGCAAGAATGAGAGCATGATCTAGAGCGCTCACCAGAGCAAACTCATCCACGTGGACTCGGGTCTTGTCGATCTCGCCGCTCGTGGCGTAGGGGAGGATGGCTGATTCGGCTCCCTTTGTAAACAGCAGCTTTTCACCTAATGAGAGACGGCACATCATTAGGCAACTATGCGGTTCAGTGATAAACAGCACATGCGTGTGGAGAGGCACATGCCTGAGGGCGCCTGCAGAATCACGCTCATCCTCCTGCGGTCCGCGTCGAACTCCAGGACGTGGAGGAGTCTGTACCTGCGTGAAGAATGACAGATGTTCAAAACACAACTCCCAAAGCTGTGAAGAACATTAGATATTCACCTCCCATTTAGTGGCCTACAATGAATCAATAGTTAGACGTACTTCTCTGCTTTCCCAAATGTTTTAATATCCATGATTTCTCCATGGCTTCCTAGAAACGTGACACCCATCCTGCAGTCAGAAATATAATTTAAAGGAATTGTTCACACACACACACAAAATGTTCAAATATTTCAACAGTTAGGGTCAGAAGTGTGTGTTTGGCAGTAGCTGAGATGGAAACTGTGATCTCACCTCTTGGTGGCTTCCACTAGTGCTTTCTCATCAGGAGAGGAGGCATAATACTCCATCTGAGGCGAGAAGCCATTGGCGTGTGAGAACGGGTCTCCCGGCCCATCTGTTTGATCATAACTGATCTGCACCGTGTGACACAGTGAGACGGCTTTCAGGAACAACTCCTCTTCCCTGTTCTGAAATGCACACACACACACACCTTAAAACATGACTGGTTGAAGAATATGATCATTGCAATGTTTAACATTTCTCAAGAAAATCTGTCATATTTCATCTAAAAAAATCTATTTAAATTTAAGTAAATAAAAATCTATCAATTTAAATTGCAAGCAGCAATTATCGGGGTTCAAGCTCTTTAAGTAAATTTAATTTACTAAGTAAATATTTTTTTTTTTAAAGCTTTTCAACAGATATAGCCCCACTTATGGCCCGATCTCCATAAACGTTTGCATGCTTCTTTAGCATCGTGTCACATGTGCTGCGTTTTCGTCTAGGGATGATAGGCTTCTGGGTACACTTGGCCACGCCCCCAGCGAGCTTATCTTGTGATCACATCATCCAAACATTCTGAGGATACCTGCCAAACTTCATGAGTTTCCAATGCTATAAATAACTCTTAAGCTCCTAATAGTGCAACTGTGATGAACGAAGTTGAGATCTGACAAGCACAGGTGCAGCAAACACACAGCATCCACAGGACCAGTTCTTTTGCCATGTTGGTAATGTCTTTCAATTGTGCTTTGACCCAGATAATTGCTGCTTGTGGCTATAATTATTAAAAAGATCATTTTTACTTCACTATAGTGAAAAGTAAATGGGATCTTTTTTTTAATGAGCTTATCTTAAATTAAAGGTGAAGTGTGTAATATCTGCGCCACTATCCTCACCAACAGAATGAGAAATGAAGCCTACCAAACAAGGCACCGATCCGTCTGGTGAATCTTCTGTCATTCCTTCAGGCACAAGCTTCCCGTTGATCTCCTGGTACTTGATACCGTTGATGGAGCACTCCCTAAACTGCATCTCGTTCTCAGTGAGCGTTCCCGTTTTGTCCGTGAAAACATACTCCACCTGCGGGCACAACATTAGTATAGTTTCCCTCATCTCAGGCAGAACTATAGCTGGCCAAACAGTTCTAATAACTCACTCTCTCACACACACACACACACACCTGACCCAGCTCCTCATTGAGGTCTGACGTGTTGACTTGAGCCTTCTGGTCACTCTCTTCATGGTATAAATCCAAGTCCCAAACGATGAAAAAAGAGCCCAGAAACTTCTGCAGCTCAACAGTCACGTACAGCGAGATTGGGATTATGAAGTTGTACAACACCAGGAAAGCCAGGAAGTCAGAAATAAACTTCAAAATCTGTGAGGAGAAAAATGGCCACCAAACTTGAACCTTCTAGTTTTGGAGCCATCAAAGAGCCGCCAGGTGCCACATTTTCAGTCATTTAAGTGTAATTTTTAAAATGTAATAATTAGTGCTGTCAACGTTAACGCATGCAATGCATCCTTCGGCTAGAGTTACAGTCAGTAGCTGTATTGGTGCATTTCCATTACAGATTTGCGCAAAATGTTTTTCTAAATGTCGACAAAAGACTATTGCGAAATGCGTTTCCTATGCGACTATTGCGTTTCCATTAACCGACGTTATGCGACTAAATTTTTTTTCATAAAATTTAAACTTTAATAAAAACTTTTTTGCGATAAATGGGAGTTTTTGCGAAATTGACGTGTTTCCATTGGGCGCATTTTAAATTCGCCATTTCAATTTGCGCAATTTGAAGGGTAATGGAAACGAGGCTACAGACACTGGCCTTCATTCATAAAAAGATGCCATTAAACAAGTATTTAAAACATACTGTCTTTATTGTCTACATTCATTTGGAGAATGAAACTGTGAAATTATTACATTATTAGAGTGTTTTTAATTGCGATTAAACAGAAAAAATGTGTGATTAATCTAGTTTTTTTTCATTGATTGACAGCACTAGTACTAATATAACCATCATAAGCCACGTGTAAACAGTTTATTAAAGTGACCTGGCTGCTGTTTCTCTCTTGATCAGTCTTCCGATTGTAAAACGGCTCATTCCACTTGTCCTCGGCCTGCCAGGCGTACTTCAAGATCGTGCTGAGGATGGCCTCAAACAGCAGAATGCCCAAGTAGATGATGAGAAATGTGTTCATGGATCTGCAGAGACACCATGTAGTCATGATAGAGCATCAATGAACTGCATTGGGGAAGCAGTCGTGATGATGCAAACATACTTCTCTACCGCAGATCTCTTCTGGGATTTGCACTTGTAGTTCAGAGCCATCTTGGCCTCCATGCCCGTGTACACCGCCACACCTGCATGATGCCACACCAGTTATACTCCAGCACCAAAGTGTTGAGGACTTCAGAAATCACAGTTAATGAACTCCCCCTGTCCTTACTCCTTTTAAATGTTCACTCACTCAGTTGACATTTCATAGAGAAGGACAGGAGGTTGAGAATTAAGACGCATTAGAGTTGCTTCAGAGCAAGTTCACAATTATGATGCAAGAATACAAACACTTTTTTTGTGGTGTAACGTGCAGTAAGTTGCAAACATATATTATGAAAGTAAAAATGGTCCATTTTGAATTCATGATGACTCTAAATGTCCTAAGTTGGAAAGAAATAATGCCGTACCAAATATTTCTTTGGTGTTTTTTAATCTTGCTCCTCGAAGCAGGAGGTTTTCTGGTCCTAAAGGTCTGAAAAGATTAACAAAAAATTTTAATAAATAAATAACCTAAATACTTAATAAAAAACATTTAAAAAGAAATAAATATTTTTAATTAGATTATTTAATTTACATTTTATAAATATGTGACCCTGGATCACAAAACCAGTCACATGTCCCACAGGTTTATTTGTGGCAATAGACAACAATACATTGTATGGGTCAAAATTATCCATTTTTCTTTTATGCCAAAAATCATTAGGATGTTAAGTAAAGATCATGTTCCATGAAGATACTTTTTAAAATTTTGTACCGCAAATATATATATAAAAAAATTTGAGTGAATTCAGCACAATCAGGAACATAAATGTAAAACTTTAAAGGAGATTTTCTCAATGTTTCGATTCTTTTGCACCCTCAGATTCCAGATTTACAAATAGTTGTATCTCGGCCAAATATTGTCCTATTCTAACAAAACATACATCAATGGAAAGCTTATTTATATTTCAGATGTGACCCATGTTTTGTGGTCCAGGGTCACATATTTAAATACACTTGTGTTGAGCCTTTCTATCACCCAGAGTAAACCGTGCTCCTCTCAGATGTCTTACCTGACTATCTCCTCTCCTTGTTGGGTAACTGTTATTCTCCCGACAAACCTGATAAGCAAGAAAGTGCTGTGTCAGCACTTGTAAAATCAAACGTGTATGAGTATGAGTGTAAAGCGGTGTGGCGTCACCTGTATAAATCAGCTTCCGGCTGCTGGCACTCCACCACGGCCTGCAGAGACTCGAGCCGCGACACCGACTGAGACACGGCCGTTTCTGGCACTGCATAATGAGTCTGCACATCAGCAGATCCAGTGTTAGATCACACACACATGCTATAACTGTCCCACCGTATAACACCAGCTTTTGTTACAATCATCTTAAGAATTCATGTTTTATAATGAATATTAGGGATGGGCATGATTAATCGACGATCGATTATTGATCGTTAAGAATTTAGTCGATCATGTTAATTTGTTATCGATTAAACTAATATGGTTGAGTTGCGTAGTGTGAGCCTTGAAGCAATGAACCGCTGGATTGCACCACTGTGAACGGAATAAGGTTCCCCGGGCTGGTCAAGTTAGCGCGGAGGTACCTGTGCATCCCGGCAACGTCAGTCCCCTCAGAGCAGGTGTTTTCGGCGGCTGGACTGAAGAGTTTGTTTACACTCGACGCGTCCGCATGTGCGCGCGGCAAAAAAATTACTTCATTGCGGTATTAGGTGTTTCACAGGCGAGCGCATCGAGTAGGCTATAAACGCCTCGTCTGTTTGCGGAGACTCGCGCTGCAGAGCCAGGCGAAAGTATAAACAAGGCTTGACAGTCACCAGGTTGCGGTGGCGTCTGACCCCAGTTCATGTCATCAACATGCTTATCTTTCTCAACAAAAATCAGTAGACTGGTGCAGAAGTTGTATGTGAGTTACTAGTTATTTTTTATGAGGCTTTGTTAAGTAGCCTATTTGTTGTAGGCTAAATCTCTCTCACACTCTTTCTCGACTCCGTGCCTTGGATAGTTTTGAGTTAAATTTTGAGTAATATTATGTTTTTGGTTAAGTTATTGTTTAACATGATTTTTTTATTATTATTTTGGAACAAACGATCGGGTCTCTGTTTGAGAACGCCAACTCGCAGCTGCAGGTTCCTTTAGACTAGAGCACCGCAGCGCATATCTTCAAGTTTAGCGAATGTCCAGTTTAACTGCTAAGTTGATCATCTTGTAATAAAGATCTCATCGAGGAAAAACACGCTCTATTTTTGTATTTTCATTGCATTTTTAATTTATAAAAAGTTAAATAAATAATTAATTTTAATATATAAAAAATATTAATGATTAATCGATAGTCGATCGTTAATTCTCCCGACGATCGACTAAGAAAATTTAATCGAATGCCCATCCCTAATGAATATAGTGCATTTAGTTATCAGAATGCTCTTCTCTAGAGTTATTCTTTCTTGCCAAGTAATACGTTTATGGGCATTGAATGACTTTCCTGAGGTAAATGTAAGGTTTACATCTTTCTGCGGTTGAAACACTGATCGATTACAGGAGACATGATACAGTTTTCAGTAAGTTGTGCTGTATATTTCAACATTCCTTCATGCTTATTTGGTGCTGTAACTAGTAGTAAAGAGGCAGAGATGATCGGTTCCCGTGCCGCTTGAGCTGAGGCGCTACAGCGATCGGTCATAACACATTAAATTTTGAATTTAATTTTGTATTTGAAACGCTTAATGCATTTATTCTATTCTATGTCAGGTGAGCTACAATTAATGTTTAGTGCTCTGTGTAGTTTTATGTAAAAAAGCATAAAATTAGCAGCAATTATCTTGGTTCAAGAGTTTTAAGGCCTTCAAGCACAAGCGTAAAAAGGTATAATGTTTTCTTTAACTAGCCTGTAACCACCGAAATCACTGATGGAAAAGACCATTTACAGCCACTTCAGGCAATTTACAGAGGAAAATATGCTTTTAAAGCTTTTTAAACAGTCATAGCCTCAACTATGGGCTGATCTCCACTAAAGTTTGCATGCTTGTTTAGAATCATGTCGCATGTTCTCACCTATTTCACGAAGTTTCGAGTTTTCATTTAGGATTGATAGACTTTTCGGTGGACTTGGCTATGCCTATTTTCTAAATGCCCCAGCTATAGCCATCCAAAAGCCAAAAGTTCAAAATTATTATTTTTTTTATAAATATTGACCTAGGTCAGTGTTTCCCAATCCTGCTTGAGTTGAATCAGGTGTGAATCAGGTGTGTTTGATTAGGGAGACCGTGCAGTGTTGGGGTCCTTCAGGAGCAGGATTGGGAAACACTGACCTAGAGAGTCCCGAGAATTGTGCTGCAGGGGTTTTATCGAGGTTCAGCCAAAAACCTAGGACTAGTTTGCGAAAGTTGGTTTTTGAAATAATCATGGCTTATCTCAGTACGGTTTCAGCTCTAAACATTGAACCCCTAAAAATAGCTTAGAGACTTAAAGATTGATCTTGAGGTTTAAGAATCCATATCAGTATCGATTAAAATCAAGAAACTGATATTTTGCACACAGCTGACGCGTTTACCTGTTATGTTGTGTGCATGAAACAAACAGTCAAAATGCGCCGCCGTCGGAGAAATGATAGTTAAACGTCACGACTTTAACCATTTCCGCCGAAACTGAAAAGTTGCTGTTTGGGCCGAAAATAAATTTCACCAAAATGTAGGTGCATCACTAACTCAGTCTAACCGTTACGCTTGACAGCAGAACGCTTAGTGGCAAAATCAGTCAGAAAATACTCTGAGTTAACACAAAAAGTGCCTGGTTTGGATATGGATATCGCTGAAAGTGACGACAACTTGTTCAGTTAGAGGCTCTGATAGGACCAGTGTTCATGAGCAGAAAGCAGACCTTCAGGTTGGTCTCCCCGTCCAGGCTAGCAGTGGTGATGTGGCACGTGCCCTCGGCCCGGTCCGATGATAAGAGCACCAGATCGGCAGGAAACGTCTCATCTTTGGCTACTCTCACAATATCACCAACCTACGAGAACACAGGGTGAGCTTCAGAGTGAGGAAGATCAACCAACACGGCATCATTAAATGGATCCCTCGTGTTTATTAACATGACTGCAAGAATGAGGTGTTTTTTGAACATCTGTTAGTTGGCCTGAACTCACGCGGATGTTCTTGGACCGGGTCTGGACCAGACTGCCGCTGCGCACAACAAACACAGGTGCTCCGTTCACTTCATTATCAGCTTTGTGCCGCAGCCAGTCTTCAAACCCCTGCGTGTGTGAGCAGGATTATGAAAAAACACAACTAAATGGTTATCCTCCAATCACACTGGCAGTCTACATTAGCTGTCAAAACACCACATTTGGAGAACGCTCACCTGTTTGATGGCAGTTACTGTGATGACAAAAAACAGGGGAAGTCCACTAGTTATAGGGGAAGTGGGTGTGTCAATCATCAACTGTGGGGGAGAGAGAGTATCTGGTTAGAAACGGTGTTCAGTGCCATATCCACAGACATGTCCTCTGGCAGATCAAGGAAACACGTTTAACGTTAGCTTACGTGCATTTAAGATCGATTGAACTCAAACAAGGCTTACTTTTGAAACATAGTAGCCCGACGCCAGCCATTTTATATGGCCGCTCTCTCATGTTAATATTAACTTAGAAAATGTTGTGCGCTATTATTAAGCACGTGTCCAAGTGTTTGTGCGGAGAGTGGAAGCTTGTTTAACATAACCTGTTCTCACTATTATCTCTGCAGTCGACACTGACTCAGGAGACACTCATTTATTAATACATTATTACATTATACACATTCATAATACTTTTGCTGGTGTGCTGTGGCAAGCTTTATGTGTGCATCTGAGTGCTTCATTTACATTTTAAAGTCTCATTATTCTGGTTTAGCATTTCTCTGTGATGCAGAACAAAGTTACATAATTATAATATTCTTTGTCAGCTCTGAAATTCAACCCATTTTCCGATAATTTAAGTAATTAAATTAATATCAAACACGTGAATAGTCGATTTGGGCAGCCCTAAAAATGTTGTACATTAAATGTGTGTTATTTAACTTAAAATTGTAGTATAGAGCAAAATATCATGTTATTTCCTGCTCTCATGAGTCATGACACAGAGAGACTGACAGATGACCAGTGCTTGTTGTCGTGTTGTACTTTAGCATGCGACTGCAGTGTTTGTAGTGAACATAATCTTTACTTACTGGAAAACATCCAACACTGATGATGCTGAACCCGCATTATCTTTTCAAACCAAGGATTATGGAGCTAAAATAGCCTCAAATGTATTGGTTGAGTCATATATACCCGTGTAATTAGCATTCCCAAATCGCATCTTGTGAATATGAATTAGGTTATGAGTGAACTGAGAGCTTACCTGAACCAAGAAGATGATGAGAAAATAAAAATTGGCAATTCTTCTGAACTGCTCAAACAAATTCTTGGGCACGAAGTTCCATATGGTGTACTACAAAGAGAAAACAACAACAGTGTGGAGGATTTCACTGTCAAATTCTTATGAAACACATGCAAACGTGAGTCTAGATCTGCTCTCTTACCTTGGAGGAAATGATCCTGTTGTCTGCAAACCTCTGAGGAACATAATGGCCATGCTGTGGGAACTTGTTTGCTATGTAAACGGTGCGTGTGTCACTCTGATGGGGAGGGTCAAAGCCCTGGAAGAGATGAGGAGAGACGGGCCTTGAGACACACACAGGCCAGAGAAATCAACAACATGGTCAAAATTTATCTAGAGCTAGGCCTATATATAACATAATACATGTTGCTGAAACAGCGATATCATCGTAAAGCTTATGGAAAAATGGAAAGCTGAGAGCCTGATGGGTGCGCATAACGCTCTGCCAAAGTCATTATTAATTCAGCTAGTGTGCAGCAAACAATTCATTTTGTGAAGCACTTTCACGGCACACGAGAGGTAAATCACTTACTATTGAATTCCTATTGCTTTCAGACGCACTTGTGACTCAGACTTGTACTGTGTGTGGAAATCAGGGGTCGGATTCATGAAAATCTTTATAAGAAAGAGCTTAAAATAAATTAAGAAGTTCTGCATTTAAAAAAAAAAAAAAAAGAGAAAAAAAATAACAGCCTTTGGTATGATCAGATTGCATGAAAGTTCTTGCTGAAGACGCCCTGATCAACTCGAAGGCCATCTTTTTGCATCGGTTGCAGATCACCATAACAATCATAGAAAATGTGGACAATAGTTTCATCACTATTTTTTCTCTTTAATGTGCAGTGTATTTCAAATGTGCCGGTCAACTTGTCAATCGCCCCAGCGTGGTAGAGCGCCAAAACACATTTATTTAGTGTCCGAATGCTGCTTTACGTAAATACTAGGACACGCATAACGCAGAAAAAGACATTTCACAGGGGAAATCCAGTCATCCTAACAGGAATCCACATGGGAGTGTGACGCGAGGACGCAGCTTTCACTTTCACTCGTGTTCAAGGTGAGTGTGTTGACCAGCTGAAAGTGACTTCAGTGTGAGCTGTGCTTTATACATCACTACACTATTGACAACAGACCTGTTTTGCACATCAGATTTCACTGAAATTCAGCTAAAGTGACCGCACTTTGAAGAAAACAATTATGAGAACATTCTTAAGAAATGTTTTTTTGGGGAATATTTTGGACCTGTTGAACACCAAAGCATGTGGTGGCTCTTTGCATAGACACAAACTCTCAGTCCATCTGGTGCTTTATGCAAACTCTCCTGAAATCTGAACAGCTGGCGTGTGTCTTCCACTGAGTCATGCCTAGAGAAGGCAGGGAAATCTCAGCCACGTCATCCAACCCCATTGGCAACACATGCATTCAATTACAGTCTGAATCTTTGGACTCATCTTCATTTCCCCTCTACACTTTCCAAGAAGCTGGGACTCGTTCTGGGCCAACATGAACATCTTGAGCTCCTTTTTTCCAAAACTGTGCTGTGATTACCAATCCATCTTAACTAATTCATAGATTTGTTAGGAAAGTGAACTGATACTTTAAAAAAATGTTTGAGGAAGGAAGAGCTCCGAATTCAAGTAAGCCGCTGGCACACCACATATTTCGTCACGATGAAACAGAAGTAACGACAGATCTTTTCTTCAGTATAGTGATGTACGAGAATAAATTGAATGGATTATCGAGGTTCATTTTTTTTAACAATCATTCACATTAAGATATATAACCTGCATTTTTAAAAACATAATATCATGCCCAACTTATGCAACTTATTCTGTGGTGAATCTTCCGTTCAGTTGGACACATTTTAATCTGTGTTTTGAATTGCTTTGTATTAATGAGTGGATGTTCAATTGTTTGAAATGCGTATTTTGTAGGACTGTAACGATGCACGTACTCGTATTGAGTCTTTCAGTACGAGTCTTCTGGTTCGGTACGCATTACAAACCGGGCGATTCGTTGGACCATTCTTCCTGCCGGTTCGACCAGATTCAGATTGTTTTATTTAGTGCCATGTCAGCATCAAAGGCTATTTTAATGGCTAAAATGAAATTACAAAAATACAAATATCATAAACACAATAAAAGCAAAAACAAAAACAGCAAGTCTTTTTTTCCCACTATGGGTTTAATGTAGTAACACTAACTGTAACCATGGAAGCTTTACGTCACATCTTTTACCAGCACTTCAAAACTCAAATATTATCATATTTAAATATTATTTTTAATGTGATGACCAAAACATTATTTGTTCATCCTTCAAAGATTACCCCTATTTATAAAACTAAAAGTTTCAAGATGTAGGAAAACTCACACTTATTTAAAAATATTTTTTCTTTTCATTTTTTTTTTTAAATCAAGGAAATTTCTCTGCCATTTCTTTCTTTTTGCTGTATCGAAAACGTACCGAATCATGAATTTTGTGAACAGTCTCAAAATATTGCTTTGAGATAAGGAAATATTCTAAATAAGCAGCACTGCAGCCTTCCAAGTAGTGTTAATTTGATGAAAAATATGAAAAATTTTCATTGACCTTTTTAAACCATTACCATCATTTGAAATGAAAGGTTAATAGTTCACCCAAAAATGTAGATTAGCCCATGATTTACTCACCCTGAAGCCATCCTAGGTGTGTATGACTTTCTTCCTTCAGACGAATACAATCAGTTATATAAAAAAATGTCCTGGCTCTTCCAATCTTTATAATGGCAGTGAATGGACGTTTCTGTTTTGAAGTCCATCAATTTGAATTTCACCGTTTTAGCTTTGGAGAGTTTTGTTCATTTTTCATAAGTAGAGTGTGTGTTAATTTGTATAATAATATAATATACAGCTAGGGGTGTGACGGTTATGATATAACCGTGAGACCAACGGTTATAGTTGAACACCGTCATTAGAACTCTATAACCGCCAAAACCGTGTTATTAAAATATATTACAGATAAGGTTATACTATCAGTGTTGGGGAGTAACGGAATACTTGTACCGGCGTTAGGTATTCAGAATACAAATAATGATAAACTGTAGTATCCACAGAACATAAAATATTCATTTTATTTAATTTTTCGTGTTCGCATTTATGAGGAAAAAACAATGTTATGGACGTGAGCGCTCTGAAAGCGGCACTAAAAAGATGCTTTAAAACTTTCACAGAGGCATCAAACAGAAAGCACAAAACCTTTCTTTAAAACGAATTTCGTTTTATATTAATTGTATCTTAATTTTAATCAATGTTTCATCAACCAATTGCCTGGATTTAATAAATAAGAAGTAATAAAAGATAAATATAGCAGACGATAGATAATCACGAAACAGAGGCGCCGGCTCGTGAACTGGAGCTCATCTCGTAAATGAACCGAAACTCGGCGTATAAGGTCGCCTACTCGCCTCACAGTCACAGACATGTCTACTTTTAAACAGAACAATTCAAAACGAAAGAAAACAGACTACAGACTGCTCTCTGCTTATGTAAATGTGCATTTTTCTCTGGCACGTTCACTGCGAAGATCGCGAGTCAGCATCGTCGTCACCTTCATCTTTTCAGATACTGACAAAGAAAACACTTGTTTATTAATAAACAATTACAATATCTCCTTGCTATATTTTACATATTCATAATCATTATTTTTGCCGGTTCTTTGTGACAGATTGTAGGTGCTTTACTGGCAGCGCCACATGAACGCGTCACCAACGCATCCACCAGAATAGTTTTTTTTTTAGTTTTTTTAAGGATTTGTTTAGTGTGCGTGTTTAATTTAACGGAAAGCACGTTCACTGCTAGTTGTCTTGCTGTTAATTTTAAATAAATGTAGAGCAAGTAGCTAATCAGTGCCTGCTCGTTTATTCAAACTAAGTTGTCCTATAACAACCCCCCCCCCCGACGATGACGGTTATGTTACGAACCGTCACATTTAACTCACATCATAACCGTCATCGCCAATTCTGAAACCGGCACACCCCTATATACAGCATGACTAAAGACTGTTTACACAGTAACTATAAAAAAAGCTATAATGATAACCATATTAGCGTCCACACCAGCGGACGATATTGTTCTGTTTATTATAACAGTTTGGCGTCCGTCACTTTAAATGCTCGAGCTCTACAAAGCAGGATGAATTCTGATTGGCTGTAAAAAAATAAATAGAAAATCATTCTGAAAGTTTCCAACAATAGTGTTTCTCTGTGCCGTTATCATTGTGATGTGTGCTATTCTTTTATATTTATCTTTATCATTATCATCATATTTATAGTTATCATCGTCCTTGGTGTGAACGGGCCTCAAGACTTCATGGACTTAAACTAGACTAAAATAAAACAGGATTGGTTGACTAAATATGATAAAAACTAAACAGGACATTCGACAGAGGACCAAAATAGCTGACAAAATTAGCACTTCTTCTAAAGCAGTGGTTCTCAAGATGACTTATAAAAATCAATAAATACTTCAATATAGACTTATAAAACCAAACAAATCCAGCATTAAAAAAAATCTAAAACAAATAAAAATGAAGATATTTCTTTTATAATGAATATGCATCTTTCTAGTTATGCCAAAGTTGAACATATTTTATTGAATAGAAGTTTTAAACAATTAGAAGGGATATTTGACCCAGTACAGTTCAATAATTGGACCCAGTCCGTAATGCACAAAACTAAAACAGTTTGTGTGACCTGTGACTCTGTTCTGTTATGTGTGTTAATAGAAAAATGTTTTTTTTTTCCTCATCCGCTAATAATCCACATTATAGAGATAATTAAACACAGGCTGTAATAAATGAGCACAACAAGGCGGCTAATTAAGCGTATCAAATTAATTGGAGGACAAGTGATGCCATATCTCTTCTCAGAACCGATCCTTACACAGAAAAGCGTGTATAAACAAATAAATCTAACGCACAGCTGTGTGACGGCTTCAGTTTGCAGTCTATATGTCTATTAACTCCCAGTTACTAAGAGACAGTTTGAGAGGGCGTTCCTCTGCGCATTGCGTAACCGTCCGTGACTTGCATTGTGAAGAATGAGTCTGCCTCTCCAAGCACTTTAATTAAACCCTCGTTGGGGAAGAGTCAGCTAATGAGATGAGGAGGGCCATCGCAGGCTCATCCTGGAGTGACCCGTCCAGATCCTGAAGCACATCACACGCTCACACACTCACAGCTGATTGGTTTGTGTGAAACATCTGGCCAATTGGCACAAAACACAAGCATATTGCAAAAACGATTGAAAATTCAGTTAGTATCTATCTTTCTTCACACTAGGGCTGTGCGTTATGGACACAAAAACACTATCAGGACTTGCAATTTTAATCACAATTTTGAACCAATATTTCCCTACACACATACTTTTCTGCATCTTTTTTATTATTTTTGGAAGCTGGCTTCATTGAAGATATGATTTTCTTACAGTAGTGTGAGCTGATGGCTTGAACAGAAGCATACTGATAATCCCACAGTAAGCCAGACTACAAATCATCATTAAAAACCTAGATTTTGAGGAAATTATTTGTTTTTGACTTCCGGAACCCAATTGTTGAACTCTATTCGGCTGCCATTACACTTCAGGATCCAATGCACAGATCCAATATTATGACACACACCAGGTGTCCTGTCTGTTTACATATACGCACACATTCCTACCGTATTTACATTAATACCTCACCAGACAAGCGCTCTGAACAAGAGCATTCGCTCACAGTAATTGAACATCTAGCCACATTTACATAAAATATATTCAATGGAATAATGATCATTAAACAAACATTATCAAAAACACTAGCCCATATGATGTTTTTACCATGTATTGAGTTATGCTGTGCGCTGGAAACAGCTGGTATGGCAGCGGATGAGCTTGTGTAAGATGACGTTGGCACCAGAAAAGCACACAGATCACATTAGCTTTAGCTCTGCCCTGACTCACACACTTCCCATGACTCACACGGACATGAAGAAACATTAGCAGCTTTGTGTAAATTAGGGTGGAAGGGGGAGTAGTAAACTGCCGAGAGAGAAGATCACTTTACAGACAATTCAGTAAAGCTCTGCATAAACTGATCAACTCAATTACATACAAGCTGGATTTGTGTCCAATTCTGAAGAAAACCTGAGTGGTTGCAAGTCACAACGCTGCTAGGATGTTGTTTGAGGTCAGTAGGTGTTATTGCCTTGTTTAAAGGCCATCCTGGTCTTTAGATATGAACCAATCGTACATGATAATAGACTGAAAAAAAGCACCTGAACACACACATCAAGCAAAAGACCTCACCAAAAAATAACATACATCTGCTGTACATCACACTAATGTTCAAAAGTTTGGGTTGGTAAGAACTGGTAATGTTTTGTGAATGGTCTCTTCTGCTCACCGACACTGCATTTAGTCAATCTAATAAGAAAAAACAGTAACATATTTGAAACTAGGGCTGTCATTCATTAGCTATTATTTTAGTAATCGGTCGATTGATGATTAAGTGAGTTTTTGTGGTAATAAAAATAGACAAGTGAACAATTGCCTGTAAAATGATTTAAAATACATTATATAAAATAACAATGAGGCAATAATAATTGGTTCAAATAAAGTATCAAAAGCATGGTTTTATATATAAGACACTGTTAAACTTAAAACACGTAACCTGCATGCATTTCAATGAAGTGCTGCGTTTCACTCTGAAACCCGCAGCGCATCTTATTTAATTGAATCACAGACTCTGTGGTTTCACAATAGCACTATTCTATATAACTGGGCTTGACACTGAGCCTTTTCATGCGCTTGTACTTCGGACAAGTAAATCGGTCATTCAATTGTCAGAGTAAAATATTTGCTTGTCCAGAAGAAAAAAAAGAGGATTTTTTATTCTGTAGCAATATTCTCATCAATGCCCTTTATAAAGGTTTTTTCATGCGAGCCGTGCCGTTCTGAACTACACTGCCAGTGGACAAATGCCCGAAAACTCACGCCTTGATTGGACTCGTTTATTTAATAGCACACTGTTAATCGTGATAAAACTTCCTGGTGTTATGGGCATCGCCATTTTTGATAACGTCGTGACTTCAGTTACGTGTGACTTGCTTGACATTAAAAATAAAATAAAAAGCCCAATAAACTGTGAAAAACAACTCATTGCGGCATAAAAGTGTGTAAAATATCTTCATTTGTGTTCTGAAGATGAACAAAAGTCTTATGGGTGTGGCTGGAACAACATGAGGGCGAGTGAATAATGAAAGAACTTGTATTTTCGGGGTGCACTATCTCTTTAAGGATGCATTGGTGCGAGAGAGGGGTTTTGAGGCAATAGTGTGTGTAAAAGAGAGAGGCACTGAATCCACAAGGTGAGTTACCAAAATGTGACTCCTTGAGCTGTAATATGAACAATGTTCAGATTTAAAAAAAAAACCTACTCACTGGATGCTCATATTCAACATTAACATTACAACAAACACTGGGGAGTCTGTCATTTCAGACAACTCTGAACAGAACAGGCATCCATTTCATTTTCACAGCAACACTTCACCGCTTAAAAATACTCAGTACAATCCCAATTACAGATAAGAAAAGAGCCCTGAATCATGAGAAAAACAGATGTGGTTCTGTACCACCAACGGTTTCCATCTCCACTAAACATGTACAGTCAAAAGTAAGTTAGCAGCCACAGGGCAGCAGAGAACAACACCGCTGAAATAAAACACTTCCTGAGTCAAGACAACAACCTTCTACGCACAAACCATATTAAGGTAAATCAGTGGTTTACTTATAATATATCCAACAGTCAGAGTCTTCTGAAAGCATCTGTAAATTACTGTAAGCCATCTGAGAATTGCAGAAATAAAAAAATTTGATAACTTATTAAATAATGCGGTATGCGAATGCGATACGATAATGCTTAAATGCTATAACTCTTGAGGATTAACTTTGAAGCAAGACCTGCTTTGAATTGACCCTCGTTCACAAAACAGTCAGTC
Source organism: Semotilus atromaculatus (assembly GCA_031834385.1). Lineage (NCBI taxonomy): Eukaryota > Metazoa > Chordata > Actinopteri > Cypriniformes > Leuciscidae > Semotilus > Semotilus atromaculatus. The sequence goes on along the minus strand of JAULUF010000013.1, from coordinate 27,180,299 downwards.
AGAAAATGATTCGTGCAAACATAAACGTATTTTGGAAGTTAAAGTGGCGCCTTTCCTTCGTAAATAAAATCTATCCACTGCGTTTTCAGTGGCTCTGATGTCGGAGGTAAGTGAAAACTACTATGTACATTATTACATCCCACAACAGAACACTTATGTTTCTTAGGAGACATTACCGGCTGTCGTTGAAACTGTCGAGGATGGTGTACAGATCACCGAGGGCGGGGTCTATGTACAGATCACCGAGGGCGGGGTCTATGTACAGAGGGGTCTATGTACAGATCACCGAGGGCGGGGTCTATGTACAGATCACCGAGGGCGGGGTCTATGTACAGATCACCGAGGGCGGGGTCTATGTACAGATCACCGAGGGTGGGGTCTATGTACAGATCACCGAGGGCGGGGTCTATGTACAGATCACCGAGGGCGGGGTCTATGCCAATACCACTGTCAATCAAACCGCGTCGGTGGGGCTTGCTCAATTCTACGTCACATTGCGCCGAATCTTAGAACAGCTCGTTCTGAGACAGTGCTTATGATTTATTGAGATTGATAAAAATCCACCCAGTGGTTTTTTTACATTCTAGGGTGGTTTTGCTCACACACTGCCAACACACATTTATGTTCAAACACCATGTAAAAGTGAATTTTGCATAATAGGTGCCCTTTAACATCAGTGTACACCACAGGGTTCAGGTTATCCTACATTAGGCTTATTTAACAACAGAAACTGAATAATTAAAACACTGCTTAGTTTTCACTGTATGTATTAATTAAATATATATATATATATATATACACACATACACACACACACTGATTATTATTAAAGCTACAAAAGTTATTCATCAAGAGCAGTGAGTGAGTTTCTCTCTGTCTTTTGTTCATGACCCAGTTATTACAAACTGTTGCTATATGCATATCACGATATATGCACATTTGCGATATTTCAATAATTTCTATATATTGTGCAGCCCTATTTAAGAAAGTGTTGCATTAGATTTATGTGATGATAGATAGCTGTATAACTAATCAGTTTTCATTTGATATGAGAATAATGTCATAGCATCATCTGCACCCAGTGTGTGAGCATGTTGTGTTAATGTTCAAACGACAACCGCAAAGCTTTGGTTTGTAAATTGAGTATTTCCTCAATTGAGGAAAATAGTTTCAATAGTGTAATATTTCCTTATTTTAAAACATAGACAAACTGTACAAGTACAGCAAAGATGTTTTATTGTATTCGTCTTCACTGGGCTTTTTCCTGATGATTTTTATTCCCAAACTATTACTGTACTGAACAACAACCTCCTTGGAGGTATGAAACATGTAGGCCTAATTGGTAAAGGATGTTTGCTCATATTAGGGCATTTTATGGTCATGAAAAGACATTAATTAATCAAAGGATTGATTTTTTTCAATGCTTTCACAAACCTTTTGTTATTCCCTGAGAAACTTTTTGTTCGCTGGCAAAACATTTGTGATGAGAATCATATGAGGAGGAAAAAAAACATTTCAGTGTTTATGATTTCTCTAGACTAGAGAACTCAACAGTTTTTTTTTTTAAAAAACGCAAATGTTTTTCAAACGAATGCAACAGTTTTAGAAGGAACACAATAGTATTGCGAGAAAAAGCAAATGTTTTCAAACAAACGAAAAGTTTTTGGAAGGAACAATAGTTTTGCGAGAAAAAAAGCTACAGATTACAAATATATCAAAAGACAGATGAACAGAGGAATTCACTACAGGGTTATTCTGCCTGCATATTTCAGATATCGAAAGCATTTTAAATGTTTGGTTTGTTTGTTCAAACAAAGCAAAGCATGTACAGTCAACAAGTCCATCTCAACAGATTACAGTCTACAAGTCAAGTACAAACTTTTAGAAATATTATTAAAGCGCATGAAAAGCATCACTTGTGACATCTGTTGCAGAAAAAAAGTCTGTATTTATGAAATACAACTGTCATCAACTGAATCAAAACATAAACAGACAAACAAATAAACAAGCCGCAATCACGAGGGGCTGCACGCGAGCTTTGCTGCAAAGTAAACCCCTCGCGCTTCCCTCCAAACACATTTAAAAACAAAACCATTACATTAACTCTTTCTTCGTGCCCTCATAAAATAACGTCATATCTGACCACCTGCTTCAGGAGAAAAACGGATGACATCTTACAACATACACATCGTTTCATTTAAGCAAACCGAGAGCATGTGTCTAATTAAACGGAATTTAATTAGTTGTGAAATGGTTTAATTAGCCAGACATTACACGCTAGCCTAGAGCTAACGCACTGATAAGACTAAGCAACACCAAAGCATTGAGATTGTGTAATAATAAACTAGTTTAAAAGGATCGTACCAGCTGTTGTCGGATCCAGCGAATCATCCTGTCTCGAGCTAGCGCAGTGAGCTAGCCCGCTTCACCGACACAATTCCCCGCAACATCAATAAAACTGCTTCCCCGGACGAGTCACCCTCTCTGCATTACCGTCAAAGCAAGTGTGCACCCCGAACACACAGATCCCGGCCCATTCTGCCACTCGAACCCAGTGCGGTGAAGTGGAAACACGAACACAAACACACACATACACACACACCGACTGCGCTAGACGGAGATGACTTCTGACTGACAACATCCCGGAAGTGACGTCACCACCACCGCATGAGCATATCATCAACGGCTGAAAGTTCTGTCACACGTGCTACAGGAATTCCTCCTACTGATTTACATGTGTTATCCTACAAATAATGTAGACTTAAATATAGACATTGATATTCCTGGCACTGTCATCACACAATCTTTGCTTTAAAGGAATAGCTATGCCAAAAATGAACGTTACGTCTTCATTTACTCCCCCATGTTGTTCCACACCCTAATATGAGTTTCTTTTTGTCCTTGTAGTGCCGGAAGAAGGGGTAGGCAGATTTCATACAGGTGTGGTTTGACATAGAATAAGGCTGAGTAAATTATGACATGGTCAGATGAATTTCTGGCATGTCAGAAACTTTGGTCGCTTCTCATGACTATATCGCACAGTTGAAGCAGAGCTACGAACCGATTGCCCTAAACTCAGTGTTTTTTCCTTTCACTGTGCCTGCACGAAAACAGAAGTTTAACCATTTCATCTTTAATGCAGCAAGAAAGAAAACAAAAAGAGGGAGATCTTTAAGTTCCGTAGATATCAAACTAGCTACACATTACTGTTGCTTACCTACAGTTCGTGTTGCAAAATGGATAAACCATATATTACCTACGTCTTCAAGCCACCGATGTGCCTCTTTTATTAATTTGTTAAATGCTCATGTTAAACAAGCTGTTTTTAAAATTTTCTAATTTGTAATTTTCATTGATGACTGATTATTACAGTGTTTGGACATAGACTATCACTATATCACTAGATCACTATTAATTTTAATTATAGGCCTATAATTCATCGTAATTGACCTAAATGTTTTTAGACAATTTTCAATGAGGAGTCAAGCTTCTATCTAATCTTTGCAACATGTCAATTATGTGGGGATGCCCTATAAAATTATTGCTTGGCAAATTAATTATAATAGCCAATAAATTTAATAATAAACGTAGGCCTTCCCTAATAATAAAACAATAATACTAATAATGTTTTAATACATACATGAAATACTAAATACTCTTGATCAATACTCTATCAATAGCTGATTGTTTTGACAATATCTCTGGATACACAATATCATGTTCTATTGGCCCAACCCGGCACGGGGGTTTATTACACATATTTCACACGTATAGTGTGAGCAGTCGCAGCTCAATGATCGGACTGTATAGTGTGAGCACATAAAACGCGAGGTTTGGCTTTACATCACATGCGATCTACTCGTTCAGTGTGAGTAGGTATAAATCGCACAGACATCGCACAGTGTATGCCCGCTTTTAATCAGCATGGTACCGTAGAGGTTTTCAAAATCTGATAGTAACAACAATGGGCCTTACAGCAGAATCACAATTCTTTTAAATGAATAATACAAGCTATATATCACCTGTTTGATCAGAGATTATTCTCTAGAAAAGATCAGAAAATCAAGACACCAAATAATGATTCATCATTTCATAAATCATCATCAAAACACAACCACATGCTCATATTTTCTTTTGGATTTTGTGCCATAACAAATGTGTTAATAAACACACAGTTACAGCAACGAGAGGAAACACTGGTGTTATAAAGTCAAGGGTCAAGAGCCTAACTAAAGCAAACACTGACCACTATCATGGTGTCTTTAAATGAAACTTAATAAATCATCTTCATCTAAGCCTCTGTTCATTTACAATAACAACTTCTGCAGACGCATGATAAAACTCAAACTGGCAAATTTTTCGAAATTTCGCCTAAGTTCATGTGCTAGGTGGGACCCCTAAATCTCAATGGAATTCCTCAAAATTTTGCAAAAGTAATTTTTATGTTAATTGGAACAAAATGCAATGCCAGCCAAATTGATTTTTTGAAATTAAAAATCCCCATTCAAATTTGATGCACCCTAATGGACAGATAGACATACTGTACATACATACATACAGACAGACAGATTGACAGATAGACATACATACATACATACAGATAGATACAGTAGAAATATAGGTAGACAGACGGAAAGACAGACAGACAGACAGATAGATAGATAGATAGATAGATATATGGATAGATAGATAGATAGATAGATAGATATATGGATAGATAGATAGGTAGTTAGATAGATAGACAGACAGATATATATATATAGAGATAGATAGATAGATAGATGGATATATGGAAAGAGAGACAGACAGATTAATAGATAGACGGACAGGCAGATAGACAGATATATAGACAGACAGATAGAAATACATACAGACAGACAGACATATAGATAGATATAATAGGTGTGTGTTCACTGTAGGACAGGAGAGATCGAGACAGAGACGCACTTTCTCCTTCACTGTCACAAATACAGCTCAATCAGAGACCTCTACTTCAATAAACTCAATAACATAATACAGGGCTTTACAGCCATGACTGAAGTAGAGCAGACACAGATCTTACTGGGAGAGGGACAGACTGCAGCACTGGCTGCCAGATACGTGTATGCGTGCCACAGCCTGAGAGACAGCAGGTGAATGTGTGTGTGTGTGTGTGACCTCAGTGTATCTCCCTAATGTCCACCACAGTGACCCTCAGGAATGTGTGTTTATGTAAAAAACTGTGGTATCAAAATTCTAATCTGTTACACTGTTCACTTGTACAATTAACGTCCCGGGTTACGTATGTAACCCTAGTTCCCCGAAGGGACGGACGCTGCGTGTAATCGCAGTGGGAACGCCCCCCAGCGTAGCGCGTCTGAATATATGAATGAAATCAGTCAATGGAGAGAATGAGCGTACGGCGAGTGACGTCATCGACCAGGAAGCTATAAATATCCCCTGAATACACAAGCCGCCAGCTAAAGTTACTGAAGCAAGCGACCCAAGGGGATGCCGAGAGTATGGCAGGACACGCAGCGTCCGTCCCTTCGGGGAACTAGGGTTACATACGTAACCCGGGACGTTCCCCTTCAGGGACTACCGCTGCGTGTAATCGCAGTGGGAACGCAATACCCACATCCCCATACGACCAAATCCCCGTCGTGTGTCATTCGGAGACACAAACCGACGAGAGAACCTGAGCCCCGGGAGTGGAGCTAAAGGTCAAGGGAATAAAACCTGACGAAAGTGTGCGGTGAGGACCAGCCTGCCGCATCACAAACGTCCTGAAGAGAAGCTCCTGAAAGAAGAGCTGTAGAGGCAGCCATACTCCTAGTGGAATGAGCCCTACCAGCCAAAGGTGAAGGCTGATGGGCCGAACCATAAGCGAGCGAGATGGCCTCGACCACCCACTTGCTCATCCTTTGCTTAGATGCAGGACACCCTATCTTAGGTGACCCAAAAACAGACAAACAGTTGTTCCGATCTCCTCCACAGGGCAGCTCTGTGGACATAAGCATCTAAAGCCCTAACTGGGCACAGCAAATTAGGTTTCTCCTGGTCTGACGTCAGAAAGGCGGAGGACAAAAAACCTGCAGAACTGTAGGTCTAACAGAAACAGTTGGTACCTTAGGAACATAACCTGGTCTCGGACAGAGAAAGGCCTTAACCATACCAGGCGCCAGTTCCAGGCACGAGGGAGCCACCGAAAGTGCTTGAATATCTCCAATTCTTTTTAGGGATGAGATAGCGAGAAGAAGGATAGTCTTTAGGAGTAGAAACTTTTCCGAAACTTCCTCGATGGGCTCGAAAGGAGCTAGGGAGAGACCTTCTAAGACGATGGCCAGGTCCCAAGCTGGTACCCTCGTGCGAACTGCAGGCCTCAGCCTCAAGGTGCCACGAAGGAAGCGAGATATAAGTGGGTGTCTCCCGAGAGAACCTCCACTTGAAGGAGCGTGGTAAGCAGCTAAGGCCGCCACATACACCTTCAGTGTAGAGTGGGATAACCCTGTGGAGAGACGGTCCTGCAGGAAATCCAGCACTGTACCAACTGGGCAGTTAACTGGGTCCTGCTGGCGCTCTCCACACCAAGAGGTGAAAAGTTTCCACCTCGCGGCATATAACTTCCTCGTGGAAGGAGCTCTGGATTGGAGGATGGTCTCAACGACCTCAGTCGAGAGACCAGAATCTATGAGCTGGGCCCCCTCAGAGGCCAAGCCCACAGCCTCCATAGTTCTGGGCGGGGGTGAAGGATCGACCCATTCGCCTGAGAAAGTAGATCTCTCCTGATCGGTATCTCCAGGGGAGAGCCGTCGAGGAGAGACACTAGGTCCGCAAACCATACTCGGGCCGGCCAGAACGGGGCTATTAGCAGGAGACTGAGCCCGTCCCGGCGAACCCTCTCCAGAACTCCCGGGAGCAGAGCAATCGGGGGAAAAGCGTACAGGCGTGACCTCGGCCACGGATGTACCATCGCGTCCAACCCCAGTGGGGCTGGCTGGCTGAGAGAGAACCACATTGGACAGTGTGATGTCTCTCGGGACGCAAATAGGTCTACCTCGGCACGACCGAAATGTTCCCATAGGAGCTCCACCACCTCGGGGTGAAGACTCCACTCCCCGGGCCTCGGCCCCTGCCTCGACAGGGTGTCTGCCCCCTGATTCAAATACCCTGGGAGATAAATAGCTCTGAGAGAGAGAATTTTTCCCTGGGACCATAGAAGGATCTGACGTGCCAGTTTGTAAAGCGGGCGAGAACGCAGACCCCCCTGATGGTTGATATAAGAGACCACCGACGTGTTGTCTGTCCGGACAAGAACATGGTGGCCCCTTAGGTCTGGGAGGAAATGTTTCAGGGCCTGAAACACTGCCAACATCTCTAGACAATTTATGTGCCATAGACGGTGATGGTCCCCCCACAGACCCTGAGCCGGGCGACCACTCATGATCGCCCCCCAACCCGTGAGAGAGGCATCCGTCGTTAGCATAACGCGACGACAAGGAGCTCCCAGCACGGGGCCTTGGGACAGAAACCAAGGATCTTTCCACATGATCAGGGCGCGATGAAACCGTCGCGAACTCACGATCATGCGAAGCGGATTTCCCCTCGGGGAGAATCCCTTGGTTCTGAGCCACCACTGTAACAGTCTCATGTGCAAGAGGCCAAAAAGTATCACGTTGGACGCAGGTGCCATGAGACCTAACAGTCTCTGGAACTGTTTTACAGTGGATGACTGGCCTAGCTTGACCTGATCTACCGTGGCAAGAATCGAAGCGATACGAGCAGGTGACAATCGTGCCTGCATCGTCGTCGAATCCCACACTACACCTAGAAAAGTGGTTCTCTGTAATGGAGAAAGAACACTCTTCTTGGCGTTGAGCCTCAGTCCCAGTCTCTGGATGTGGGCCAGAACGACATCTCGATGCCGAACCGCCTGTAGTTCTGATTGAGATAGATAATTTTTCCTCAAGAACATGGTGGCCCCTTTAGGTCTGGCGTTGAGATAGATACACTCTTCTTGGCGTTGAGCCTCAGCCTGATTAAGCTAGAATTAACCAATCGTCTATATAATTCAGAATACGGATGCCCTGCAGCCTAACGGGGCTATAGCAGCATCCATACACTTCGTGAATGTTCATGGAGAACTTTCCATTCCGCCAGGAACTCTACTAAGGGAACCAGCCTCTCGAGGCTGGCCTCTGGATGAACATCCCGAGTGACAGACGCAGCGCCCTGTAACACACTGGCAGGGAACAGCTGGTCTGGGCACTCCACGACCCTCCTCGGAGGGGGCGAGCATCCCTCGGGAAATCGCTCGCCGAGTCTCTCTACGCCCTGTAAAGGCAGGGTTAGTAGAGCAGACCCCTGAGGGCATCGGGAAAGACAGGGCACCATGTTCTTGTGCAGTGAACTCAAGTCTTTCACGATGGGGACCTCCCTCAGAGTCCTGACGTTCAGCACGTCAGGATTTTTTCGACACGGCCTTCTTGGCGATAATGACTGTCCTCAGATCAGCCAGATCAGCCCTATCGCGAGAGGGTCGCGCCGGAGAGCGCCCCGCCTCGTCCCTCCAGTTTCTCTGCGGGGAGGGCACGAGACGCGACACTTCGCTTTGAGGTACTCGGCGACTGGGACTGCCCTCGCTCAACAGCCCCAGCGACACGCAATTCAAGGGGCATAAAATTCTGAAAAACAGCCGCCTATTCCTTCTCTACCAGGAACCTGTCCGTGACAGAATGAAGAGCGTCACCAAAGAGGCCCATAGGCGAGACTGGAGCATTTAAAAGGAGAGTCTTATCTTTTCCCTTCATAGAGATCTGACTCAGCCACAAGTGTCTCTCTGTGGCCACGATGGCTGCCATAGACCAGGAGAGTGAAATCAGCAGACTGCCTGAGCTCATTAATCATTTCAACAGAAAATTCCCCCCTTTACACGCATCTTTAAGCAGGTCAGCCTGGTATTTATGTAGCCTGCATAATGACCCGCCGCCGAGTAAACCTTCCCCACTAACACAGAAGTATTCTTTAGTGGTTTAGAGGGCAGAGCCGGTGCCTTACTTTTTTATTTTATTTTTTATTTTATTTTTTATTTTTTATATATATATATTTTTTAGGCGATGAAGCTGGAGAGAGATAGCTGCAAGCGTCTCCTCCGCCTTCGGCATCACATAACCAGCAGATTAGCACCAACAATGTTACCATAAGCATTGGAATGATTGTGTACATTCTGCTTGAAACCGGTCTAACCCAGGTCTTTGAAACCTCAGCATGAAGATCTGGGAAGAACGGTGAGCACCGGCGAGAAGGTTGAGGTAATGCAGACAGAAAACTATCATCTAGTTTACTTTTATCACTAGACTCCTGTCTATCACCATCAAACCTTCTTCATTTGCAGTATAATGTGACAGTTTTTTTTTTTTTTTTTACTAGTTGAAAACTCACGACATCCAGCCCCTCAGAACTGGATAATCTTAATTCAACATCATATGTGCCTCCACCCGGGCAGAAGTAACCGCCGCAGCGCGTGCTTCCAGAGCCGGGTGAGAGGCGCTAGATCTCGCTGGAGATAGCTGAGATAGGGCGGAGCCCGTCTCAACGTCGCCAGTGAGATCCGTCTGCGAGCCCCAAGACACGCGCCGCCGCTCTGCCTCAACAGAAGCGGGACCCGAGCCTCGGGGAGCTCGCAGCAAACCACTCTCCTCGAAGAGTGGTCGCCGCGAGCGCAGAGTTCTCAAGGGAAAACGCTCGCAATGCTGACAATCGACTCCCTCGAGAGCCGACTGGGCATGCTGCACTCCCAAACAAGCCACACAAAGCTATACTGCTCGCTCATATTGGTTTTTTAATATATAATATATATATATATATAGTGATAAACTCCTGACTAAAACAGACAAACACAATCGAAAGATTCCAGACACACATAGAGCGCTTGCTGAAGTAAAAAAGCTGGCGGCTTGTGTATTCAGGGGATATTTATAGCTTCCTGGTCGATGACGTCACTCGCCGTACGCTCATTCTCTCCATTGACTGATTTCATTCATATATTCAGACGCGCTACGCTGGGGGGCGTTCCCACTGCGATTACACGCAGCGGTAGTCCCTGAAGGGGAACTTAATTTGTACATTTAAATTTAATTTATGTTATAATATTTGAGTATTTTTATGTTTTATAATTTTCCTATGTATTCCAAGCTTTGGCAATATTGTAATAAATACAGTCATGCCAATAAAGCAATTTGAATTGAATTGAATTGAATTGATTGATTGATTGAATGAATGATAGACAGACAGACAGACAGATAATAGATAGATAGACAG
>JAULUF010000013.1:27060000-27157500 GCA_031834385.1 Semotilus atromaculatus | reverse complement strand
TGGTTGCACCTGGCAAGCTCTCTGCACTTTGAGAGTGTGTTGGGTTGGGTTTCGTGAGGAACTAATCCTTCCTGCCTGCATCTCTAACAGCCACTGACCCACAGCGAGACACAATCTGCCTTCAAATACACACACATATTTTACATGGCTGACCAAACACAATTCGGTGTAGGTCTCCGAGTGCACGCATTCGCAAAGTAATGTAAAAAGTGTGTATGCAAGGTGTTTAATAACTGTATTCCTGTTATAGTTATGATGCTGATGCATATATATTACATAGCCTTGTGAAAAAGAAGTGTGCTTTATTGTGTTGAATGTGCACTTGTAGTGTACTTCAAATCTTAAAAGCATATTTTTTAAAAACTATACTTGCAATTAATTAATATTACTGAAATAAAACGCCCCCTAATTAGGCCTACGTAAAGTACACTCTCAAGTATTATTTAGATGTGTTGACTAACATATTAAAGCACATAATTGTACTAAATTGCAGCTTCATTGCAAATGTGCAGGTACAAATTTAAACACATGACTGAGTTTCAGGAATAAGAATGACTTGGTAACATTAGTTAACATTAATTAATGTATTAACTAACATGAACTAACCATGAGCAATACATCTGTTACTGTATTTGTCAATCTTTGTTAATGTAAGTTAATAAAAAATACAGCTGTTTATTGTTAGTTTATGATAGTTCACAGTGCATTAACCAATGTTAACAAGATTTTAATAAAGTATTAGTAAATGTTGAAATTAACATTAACTAAGATTAATAAATGCTGTATACAAGCAGTTCATTAGTCCATGTTAACTAATGTTAACCAACTAACCTTAATGTAAAGTGTTACCAATGACTTTATATAGTTACAGTATATACTTGTATAAGTCCTGCTTAAGTGGGTCAAAAAACACTCTAAATTCAACAAACTGTATGTTATATAGATTCAAACTATAATACATTTTCATCTAATTGTAAATATTTTGCAATTTAGTGTCTGAAAACATTACATTCAGTTCAGACTTGGATAATTAGGCTGTCTTGCTAAAAGTATGCTTCTTCTTCTTCACAAGGGTTTGCACATATTTAATTATTTATTATTCAAAAGGTAGAATAACCCCAGACAGAAAAACTTATAGTATTTCATTATTAGAAACATAAAAGTAATTATTATATAGAAGCATAACAAGTCTGCGACACAAAAATCCATAAATAATTTCTGTTACCATGCATAATGCACTACCTCTACTGTAAAACTGAACAGATTAAATTAATTAAATGAAATGAGTTCATTGCACTCAAATATTACTGAAAGTTCATTGTACTCAATAGAAGAAAGTTATGTGAACTAAAATGTTGATTGTATTTGTCACACTCAGTTTTGTTAATCTTTAGTTTCTGATTTCATGGACTTTCATTTCGTTTTCATTCGTCACATGTGTTCCTTTGTTTGATTTTCCCGCCACTGATCAGTGATCATGGACATTCGTTCATCACAGCTGGTCGTTATTTAGTTTGTCACCACCTTTTATGTAGTTCCTCTCTGTTTCTGTCGGTCATTGTTTGCGTGCTGTGTGTGTTTACCCCATGTTTCACACACGCACTGTTAAACCTTCTGTCTGTTTTTGTGTTTATTGTAAATTAAAATCACTTCATATTGGATTCTGTCTACCTTCATCTTCATCGTGTGACAGTATTAAGCTGAACTTACTGAGTTGCAGCAGATTTCTAGTTGCCTGTATTTAATCTTCTGTTACGTTGTCATTGTGCTGAAGAGTACAGCCTGCGGTCGAGGATGGGCTGCAAAACTTCAAGACCATATACTGCATGTTGATTTACTGTGTTCATGCAATTCTCTTTGATATTGCATTAGCACATGCTAGTGTTCACATGCTAACTAGCACTAAAAGTTTGAGTTAGATACTTTTGCAAACAAACTTTTTGAGTTAGTTTAATCAATATTTCAATTAAAGTGTAATTAACATGTCTGTGTAGTGCAAAATAAAAATGTAACTTAATCTTTGAGAGTTAACTTTAAAAAATGTAGTTACTTATAACATTATCTCCATTAAGAGGTGCATTAATGTTTGGTCAAGATCCGGTATTGTCAATGCAAAGTCCAGAACTCTGTAAAGTCTCCTCCAACACACCCCAAAGACTTTCAATGAATTTAAGATGTGGACTGCTGCCAATTCCTGTGTGAAAATTATTTGTCATGCTCCTCCCAACCATTCTTTCACAGTTTGAGCCTGATGAATCTGGAATATGGCCATGATGTGTCTTCCTACATTGTTTAAGAAATGAAAAGTTACACACTTCATCAATTAGGGTTAGAAGAACTGTTACCAAACATTATTTTTATTTATATTATATACATTTATTTAAAAAAAAATTTTTTTAACATTGAAATAAATTTACTGATGTTTTACTCAATACTAAAAAAATGTTTAACATGTAAAAGAAAATGCTATTACTTTTTACTTGATGGTTACTTACTTACAACACATGACAATTTTAGAGTCAAGTCCCATTTATTTATAGCGCTTTTTACAAATTCAGATTGTTTCAAAACAGCTTTACAGTAATAACAGGAAAATAATGCAACAAAGTTAGTTCCCTATCAGGAACATCGAGCTGCGTGAAAACGCTGCGGGAACGCTTCTAGCGTTGTGCGTCTTGAAGCATAGTATGGAATCAGCCAACGGCGAGACGGAACGTCACGAGTGACGTCATCGACCAGGAAACTATAAAGCACACCCATAAACAAGATGGCGACAGCTTCTGTTGTCTTCAGCAAAGCGCTCTGTGTGTGAATCTGTCCAAACTGTGTTTTTGTCTGTTCTTAGTGATTGCTAGGCAGGAGTTTTTCACTTAAAAAAAAAAAACTATATATATTCACATATATATTATTATGACGACCGAGCAGCAATATAGAAAGTGTGCTCCCCCCTGTACTCGTTATCTCACGGGTGGGGACACACACGATCTGTGTGTTGCTTGTTTGGGAGTGCAGCATGCCCAGTCAGCTCTCGAGGGGGCTGATTGTGAGCATTGCGAGCGTTTCCCGATCAGAACGCTCCGCTCCCGCCGATCACTCTTCGAGGAGAGTGGTTCGGTTCGCGCTCCCCGCGGCTCGGGTCCCGCTTCTGTCGAGGCAGAGCGGCGGCGCCTGTCGTGGGGATCGCAAATGGATCTGTCAGCGGGGTTTGAGATGGGCGCTGCCTTATCTCAGCCTTTACCTGCCAGTTCCAGTGCCTCAGTTCCGGGTGTGGAAGCACGCTTTGCGGTTTCTTCCCCCCGGGCTGAGGCACCAATGCTGCAACTATCCAGTTCCGAGGAGCTGGATGTTGTTAGTGTTGAAACAGGGGATATTGAGGATTCGTCATCTCATTCCCCTGAACATGAGGAGCTTATGGAGGTGCTCACTCGTGCGGTTTCGAAACTAAGCATTGAGTGGCCAGCTGTTAGGCAGGAGTGTGTTTCTAAAAGCAAGCTTGATGAGCGATTTTTGCCTTCCCGTGCTCAACCTCCACGGCGGTGCCTTCCGTTTCTTCCCGACCTCCACACTGAGGTGTCGAAGTCGTGGAAGAGACCCGCCTCTTATCGTGTGTTTAGCCCCCAGACATCCACTTATTCGAATATATCGGGGGCTAAGTTGTATGGTTATGGGGCGATGCCCAAGGCGGAGGAGACTCTAGCTAGCCATCTTTCTGCTGAATCTTCTTCGTCTCTTAAGGCACCAGCGTTGCCCACCAAGCCTCTTAGAAATACCTCGGCTTTGGTGGGCAAGGCTTATTCGGCGGCTGGTCAGGCTTCGGCGTGTCTGCATACTATGTCCATATTGCAGGCATACCAAGCTGATCTTTTAAAAGATATGAGTGAGAGTGAGGAGGTCAGCTCTGACATGGTTCGCGAACTGCGTCAGGCTGCAGATTTATCTCTGCGTGCCACCAAGGAGTCGGCCAAAATGATGGGCCGTACTATGGCAGCCTTGGTGGCCGCAGAGAGGCACTTGTGGTTGAACCTTTCTGATATGAAGGATTAAGAAAAAGCTTTTCTTTTGGATGCTCCACTTTCTCCATCTGGTCTATTTGGTGACGCAGTAGATGTGGTTATAGATAAATTTCAGGAAGGAAAGAAACAAGCTGCGGCTTTTCAAAAATTCCTCCCACTTAAAGTTAGTATCTCAGGGTCTGCTGGGCGAGGGCAGACCAAGCCGTCGACAAGCTCCTCACATAGGGCGCAACAAAAGCAGAGCGTCGCGTCTCGTGGCCCCCCTTCTAAACAGTGGCAACAGACGCGACACTCTCAGGCGAAACCTTCCAGCGGCAAGACTGATCTGAGGACGGTCATTGTCGCTAAGAAGGCTTCGTCTAAAAAGAAGTCCTGACGTCACTGGCGTCAGGATGCTGAGGGTGGTCCCCGCCGTGAGAGGGAGGTGTTCACCGCTTCAGACGGTGCCTGTCCTCTCACGGTGCCCTCAGGGGTCCCTTCTGCCAACCCCGCCTTTAAGACGGGGCGTAGACGGGCCCAGCGAGTGTTTTCCCGAGGGACGCTCGCCCCCTCTGAGGAGGGGCTTAGGGCAGTTAGACCAGTTGTTCCCTGCCGGTGCGCCGTTACAGGGCGCTGTGTCTGCTGCTCAAAATATTCCAGAGGCCAGCCTCGAGAGGCTGGTACCCTTAGTAGATTTTCTGGCAGAGTGGAAAAGTCTTCCAAAAGTATCTCAGTGGGTTCTGCAGTCGATAGAGAGGGGTTATGCCATTCAGTTCAGATCTCCTCCTCCTCGATTCAACGGGGTCCTGCCCAACGTGGTGGGCCCCGAGCAGGCTCTGGTATTGGAACAGGAGGTGAAAACACTCGTTCAAAAGGAGGCTATAGAACGGGTTCCTCCTCCCAGCAAGGAGTCAGGTTATTACAGCCGATATTTCATCGTTCCAAAGAAGGATGGGGGGTTGCGTCCAATTTTAGATCTGCGCCTATTAAACCGTGCTGTAGCCAAGCTCAAGTTCAAGATGCTCACGCTAAAGCAAATCGTGTCACAAATCAGGTCCGAGGACTGGTTTGTCACGATAGATCTGAAGGACGCATACTTCCACATTTCCATCCTTCCGCAACACAGGAAGTTCCTGAGGTTCGCTTTCGGGGGCGAAGCGTACCAATATCGTGTTCTTCCATTCGGTCTAGCTCTATCTCCCCGCACGTTCACGAAATGCATGGATGCAGCGCTAGTTCCACTGCGACTCCAGGGCATTCGTATATTGAACTACATAGACGATTGGGTGATTTTAGCTCAATCGCAACAACAAGCGGTTCGGCATCGAGATGTACAGATGTGCGTCCTCGCGCACATAAAGAAACTGGGGTTGAGGCTGAATGCCAAGAAGAGTGTTCTATCTCCATCACAGAAGACATCTTTTCTGGGGGTATTATGGGATTCAGTAGCAATGCGGGCGTGCCTGTCGCCGGCCCGCATCACTTCGATTCTCTCAGCCGTAAAACGAGTAAAGCTAGGCCAGTTGCTCACTGTGAAGCAGTTCCAGAGACTGCTGGGTCTGATGGCAGCAGCGTCCAATGTTATTCCCTGCGGCCTGTTGTACATGAGACCATTACAGTGGTGGCTCAGAACCAAGGGGTTCTCCCCGAGGGGAAACCCCCTCCGCACGATCAAAGTTACGCGGCGCTGCCTACGTGCTCTGGTCATGTGGAGGGATCCTTGTTTTCTGTCCCAGGGACCTGTGCTGGGAGCTCTTTGTCGTTGTGTAACGCTAACGACAGATGCTTCCCTCACAGGCTGGGGGGCGATCATGAGTGGTCGCCCAGCCCAGGGTCTGTGGCAGGACCATCATCGGTTATGGCATATAAATTGTCTAGAGATGTTGGCTGTGTTTCAGGCTCTGAAACACTTCCTACCAGACCTGAGAGGTCATCATGTTCTTGTCCGGTCCGACAATACATCGGTGGTCTCTTACATAAACCATCAGGGGGGTCTGCGCTCTCGCCCGTTATACAATCTGGCTCGCCAGATCCTTCTATGGACCCAGGGGAAGTTCCTTTCATTGAGGGCGATTTATCTTCCGGGGTATCTAAATCAGGGAGCGGACATCCTGTCGAGGCAGGGGCCGAGGCCCGGGGAATGGAGACTCCACCCCGAGGTGGTGGAGCTCCTGTGGATGCAGTACGGTCGCGCCGAGGTGGACCTATTTGCGTCCAGGGAGACATCACACTGTCCACTGTGGTTCTCTCTCAGTTATCCAGCCCCTCTGGGGTTGGATGCTATGGTACAGGTGTGGCCGAGGTCACGCCTGTACGCCTTTCCCCAGATTGCTCTGCTCCCAGGAGTTCTGGAGAGGGTTCGCCGGGACGGGGTCAGTCTACTATTGGTAGCCCCGTACTGGCCGGCCCGAGTTTGGTTTGCGGACCTTATATCTCTCCTAGACGGTTCTCCTCTGGAGATTCCGATCAGGAGGGACCTTCTCTCTCAGGCGAGCGGGTTGATTTATCACCCCCGCCCAGAGTTGTGGAAGCTATGGGCTTGGCCTCTGAGGGGGCCCAGCTCGTAGGTGCTGGTCTCTCAACCGAGGTTGTTGAGACCATCCTTCACTCCAGAGCTCCTTCCACGAGGAAGTTATACGCCTTGAAGTGGAGGCTCTTCACTTCTTGGTGTGGAGAACACCTGTTGGACCCAGTTAACTGCCCAGTGGGTGCAGTGCTGGAGTTCCTGCAGGAGCGTTTCTCCTCAGGGTTATCCCCCTCCACACTAAAGGTGTATGTGGCGGCACTTGCTGCTTACCATGTCCCTTTCAGTGGAGTCTCTTTGGGGAGACACCCGTTTATAACTCGTTTCCTCCGTGGTACTTTGAGGCTGAGGCCTGTAGTCCGCACGAGGGTGCCAGCGTGGGACTTGGCCATCGTTCTAGAAGGTCTTTCCCTAGCTCCTTTTGAGCCTATTGAAGAAGTTTCAGAAAAGTTTGTTACTTTAAAGACTATTTTTCTCCTTGCCATTTCTTCTCTTAAGAGAATCGGAGATATTCAGGCTCTCTCGGTTGCTCCTTCGTGTTTGGAATTTGCGCCTGGGATGGTGAAGGCTTTTCTCCACCCCAGGCCAGGTTATGTCCCTAAGGTCCCTACCAATGTGGCCAGACCTATAGTTCTGCAGGCCTTCTGTCCTCCTCCTTTTACATCGTCAGATCAGGAAAAACTTAATCTGCTCTGCCCTGTCCGGGCTCTAGATACTTATGTCCACAGAGCTGCCCTGTGGAGG
Organism: Semotilus atromaculatus; assembly: GCA_031834385.1. Taxonomy (NCBI): domain Eukaryota; kingdom Metazoa; phylum Chordata; class Actinopteri; order Cypriniformes; family Leuciscidae; genus Semotilus; species Semotilus atromaculatus. The sequence continues at coordinate 27,150,240 of JAULUF010000013.1, read as the reverse complement.
AAATCAGAACAGTTGTTTGTTTGTTTTGGACCACCTAAAAAGGGGTCTCCAGTGTCTAAGCAGAGGATGAGCAAGTGGGTGGTCGAGGCCATCTCACTTGCTTATGAGTCGGCTGGTCAGCCTTCACCTTTGACTGTCCGAGCTCACTCTACCAGGAGTATGGCGGCTTCCAAAGCCTTATTGTCAGGAGTTTCTCTTCATGACGTGTGTGATGCGGCAGGCTGGTCCTCACCGCATACTTTCGTCAGGTTTTATGACCTAGACCTTAGCTCCACCCCTGGAGCGCAGGTGCTTTCGGCTGAATTTAATCCGTGATTCACACAGTCGGTCACTTGCTCTTATGGCGACGTGGGTATTAGCGTTCCCGCAGCGTTTTCACGCAGCTCGATGTTCCTGATAGGGAACGTCCCGGGTTACGTATGTAACCCTAGTTCCCTGAAGGAACGAGACGCTGCGTGTCGTTGCCATACTCCCAGCATTCCCTTGATCGATTTGCTTCAGACTTTCCAGAAGCTGTCACCATCTTGTTTATGGGTGTGCTTTATAGTTTCCTGGTCGATGACGTCACTCGTGACGTTCCGTCTCGCCATTGGCTGATTCCATACTATGCTTCAAGACGCACAACGCTAGAAGCGTTCCCGCAGCGTTTTCACGCAGCGTCTCGTTCCTTCAGGGAACTAGGGTTACATACGTAACCCGTGACGTTTCTGCTTTACAGCAGATCTAGAAGACAATAGTTCAGCTTAAGTTCAGTGATGTCAAGTCACCTTTTTTTATATATCGCTTTTTACAATACAGATTGTGTCAAAGCAGCTTCAAGTGATAACATGAAAATAATACAACAAAGTTTAAGTAAGGCAGATCAATAATGTTGTCAAATATTTAAATGTCCCCAACTAAGCAAGCCAAGAGCCAAGGCAACAGTGGCAAGGAACCAAAACTCCATCAGTGACAGATTGGAGAAAAAAACCTTGGGAGAAACCAGACTCAGTCAGGGGGCCAGGTCTCCTCTGGCCAACGAACGAACAGTGTATGATTATGATTCGGGCAATATTACAAGTCAGATTGGATCGGAACATTTAGAGTATTTATCCATTTCCATCTGGTTGGAAGTCAAAGCCATCAGGCCGGACTGGAGACGAGTTGTTGAGGATCAGTGCCGATGGTTGTTGTGTCGATGAGGCCTTCACAGGGCTGATGAGGCTGGCACTTCAGGATGAGTTGTCGCCGTGTCCAGGCGCAGGTCCTTCATCAGATCTGGATCCGGCGGACTGCAGTAAACCTCAGGATAAACAGAGAGACTAATATTAGCGTAGACGCCATCCTTCTTATGATGTAACGAGTACATCAGGATTTATGAGAAGTGTTCCCAGTTCTGGCTGATCTAATCTATGCAGCCTAACAGTGAATTATAGAAGTCAATAATGTATTATGTGTGTGCTAGGGCAAAGAGATGTGTTTTTAGTCTAGCTTTGAACTGACAGACTGTATCGGCTTCTCGGACAATGGTAGGAAGACTGTTCCAAAGTTTTGGTCCTAAATAGGAAAAGGATCTACCGCCAGCAGTCGATTTTGATATTCTAGGTATTATCAACTGGCCGGAATTTTGAGATCGCAATAGACGTGAAGTACTATAATGCGTTAAGAGCTCGCTCAAGTCCTGCAGAGCTAAACCATTTAGTGCTTTGTAAGTAATCAACAATATTTAAACATTTATACGATGTTAAATAGGGAACCAATGCAGTGTTGACAGAACCGGGCTAATATGGTCATACTTCCTGGTTCTGGTAAGAACTCGAGCGGCTGCGTTTTGAACTAGCTGTAGTTTGTTTATTAAGCGTGCAGGGCAACCACCCAGTAGAGCATTACAATAATCTAGCCTTGAGGTCATGAACGCATTAACTAATTGTTCGGAATATTTCATTGAGAGCATATGACGTAATTTACATATATTTTTAAGATGAAAAAAAAAAGCGGTTTTAAAGATACTAGACACGTAACTTTCAAATGAAAGATTGGCATCAAAGAGCACACCCAGGTTCCTAACCGACGACGAAGACTTAACAGAGCAGCCATCAAGTGTTAGACAGTATTCTGGGTTATTACGTGTGGCAGTTTTTGTCCAATAATTAGAATCTCTGTTTTTTCAGAATTAAGTAGTAGGAAATTACTATATCACCTATGCATCCCCTTAACGATAAAAGTTATTAATTTAATTCATTTATATATATATATATATATATATATATATATATATATATATATATATATAGCCGCTCTGAAGAAAACCGTGACATGTCATCATCCAGCTCGGTTCAGTTCTCATATAATGGTGTCAAGATCAATATTATTGTTGAATATTAAAGACCCACTGACGTGCCTTGTATCGCACAGCTTCGTTTGATGCATTGACGTGATTTTTGACGTGACGTGTCGAGGACCCAATTATAGCACTTAAACAAAAAATGTCCAATTTTCATGATATGTCACCTTTAAGGCTAACATATTCATACTAAAACCTAAAAAACTTACATTTTTATTTCAGGGGGCCTTTAAGTGTCCACAACTAAGCAAGCCAAAAGCCAAAGGTGACAGTGGCAAGGAACCCGAACCGCATCAGGTGACAGAATGGAGAAAAACCTTGCCAAGTGAGTCATTCAGTTTACACTTGTGTTGAGATCGCTATCCATTAGAAAAGAAATAGCATCTTCTCATCAAATAGGTCTACCACAATTCAAGGTTAAAATGGTGTACAGACAGTCACATGCCTAAGTAATACTGAGGGTTTATGGGATTGTTCTTTGTCTAAGCAAACACCACTAATAATTGTGTGATTTTCCCCTGCAAACTCCACCCTGCAGCTCATCCTGAACATATCATTGGCCAAGTCCAGGCCTACAAACCCTCTTGACAGGTGATAATTGAGTAATTGAGTTGATCAATAAAAAAAAAAGCGTAGCAAGGTTTGCAATTAAATTTCTTACTTGTGCTTTTCTTTTAAAACAGGTCTGTAAATGGTATGAATTATTGTAGGTATATTGTGAAGTATTTGTTTAAAGGGAGCGCGGGTGTTAGAGGAAGTCTGCCGGGATTTAACCGACGTGCCTCATTTCCAGAAGGACCTGTCGTAGCTTGAGGGGATACCAAGCTGACAGCGCTCAAAACACTGTGTGGCTTTCACAACACACTAATGGAGATAAAGAGGGAGGACTGATTACAGGCTTTGGCAGGCGGTCTGTCACACATGTTCTCACGTACTGGAGAGCGTTCCCCTCAGACAGTGTCGACGGGTTCAGAGGGATCGTCCTGCTGCCACTAACAGTCCTTTCCCTCCTGCTGTACCTAAACTTCTTCAGAGCGCTAGACTGCGTTGCTGAATGTGGATTCTTACCAGCATTTTTAAAGGTGAAAGTGAATGTTTTTTTTGTTTTGTTTTTCAGTGTGGTTGTTAAGTAGATTTGTACTCTTTTTTTTTTTTCTTGCAATGGTTGGCTAGATGTTTAAACCTAACGTTTAAACATCTCACAGTGCTTGGGGTATTTTCTTGTGTCTAGCCACTTAGTGTGCAGGTATATTGGTTGTAAACTTGTTATTGTGGTGCATTATGGGATTGAATGAGTGCACTTGATAACCCAGCCAATTACGAGTTACGCCCCCTTCAAAGAAACAGCCAATTAGGTAACACCATCAGGCCCTCTCCATGGGAATCGCTGATGCTCTTCTGCTACTTTTACTTTCTTGCTTTACTTGATTTCCTGACTAAGGATTTAGATACTTTAGCTATGTGGTGTTCTGGGTGATAACTGTGTTTATTGTTGGGAGAAGCATCAATCCAACTTATAATATAATAGTTGCCATGTACTTTGTTCTTTTTTTCCCCTTTTTTAAGGGAGAAGATGGTTGCAGATCTCAGATCAGAATTTATTTTTAAAACTACTTGAACCTGACCAGCTTTGAGTAGCTGCATTTTTTGTACATGATCAGTATGTGGGCATCTGATGCCTTGAAGTGTCCAGGTGTTTCTGTGAATGTTATCACAAGACCTGGAACTGAACTCCACTCATGTCAGAAACAAGCTGCTTGAAGTCTTTTGTTTTTCTTCTCGTGCTGATAAACCTGTCCAAGTTCAGTGCTTAAAGTCAGATATGATGAAGACAGGCTTTGCATGTGTGAGATAAGATAATGCCTTGGATTGAATGGATTGGCAGTGATCAAATATGAATACGTCTTGCTCTCAGTTTTACATCAAGCTGATTTTGCAGAGACCTCACTAATTAGTTTGACCAGATTTATTAATTTATTCAACAATTAATTCAAAATGTGATTCAACATATAATGATTTAAATCAAAATGTTTTTAATTATCTATTGAAATTATTTTTTTTGTTTAAATGTCAAGGTGATACAACAGCCCTGATATGAGAAAGATAACAGCCGCATCAAAAGAATGAAATTCTATTTATTATTATTTAAAGCTACAGTCCGCAGCTTTTCCTCTTTGTCACCATCTCTGTTCGAAATCTGTAATTGCAGTTATTGGCGGAATTATCATCTTTCCGTGGGTTGTACATCGGCATGAAACAGCGCGGATGAACACAGTGATTTGAGGCGAGTGCTGCTGTCAATCACCGCGCTGTGTGGATACTGGCATTCAGAATCACAGATTCACTTTTTGAAAGTTTGACCAACATAAGAATTGTCACTGGATAATGTAATCTGAACAAGTAAGTAACATCCAGTTTTGTTCTGATCAACTAAGGGGGGAAAAGCATTGCTGTAAATCGTGCTGATTAAATCTAAAGATCGTTTATCATGTCGAACCGTGCAAATTATACTTTGTTCTCAAATTGTTAATGTTAACAACATCAGCATTGCGTGACTAACGTGTTTTATGGTTAACGTTACCTGTGTAGTTCAGAATTCATATTCTCCATAATAGCTAAACAAGAAAGGCACAACAAAGGAAACTCCATAACTGTGTGAATTAAGAAAACAATTGTGGTACTGTTACACGATTGAACTATTGAAATGTCTTACTTGTTCAGCAGAAAAAAGCCGTCTCTTCTTCCGTTTCAAACCCCTTCAAAACACGGAGTTCACGACCCTTTCAAAAGCCCCGCCGATGTTTATCCTTGAGTTCACATGAGACGGTTTCTTTCTCTTTCTCCAGCCACCTTAAATCCGAAGTACGAAGTCTTTTGGGTTTTATAACTGCTGAATCTCCAGTTGACACTGATGATTGTCGTTTGGATCTTTCTGGATCGCCATAAGTTTAATTATGTAAAGTGCTGCGAGAAAAGGCTAGGCTACATCTCCCCACCGTCAACATCCTCACGCGCAGTATAGCCGGCTAGCCGAAACTCCTTCTTTATGTGTACGGGTGTGACGTAATGACGCAAAGACATGCTTGAATTTCCCGTGGAAACCCACCAGTACCACTGGAATTAAAATCATTATTACAAGCTAACCGTTTTGAATCTAGCTACGGCAAGCAGATACTTTTGAACACTGGCTGAATATGTTTTTTTTTTATGCATAGATGGTTTTTTAAGTTATTATTTTTAACTTAAAAAAGTTACGGACTGCACTGACTGCAGCTTTAAATGTGCCCCAATAAATTAAACAAAACTTCACTGCTTAATTAATATTTGAAAAATGTCTTGGTTACTATTGTAACCTCAGGGTACGAGATGTGTGTCTGTAGTGACAACAGGGGATGATAGTACAAATGTTACAACCTTTTAACCATTTCTTTCATATTATTATAGACATTGTTTTCGCATAAGTTAATATATTTTTTTTGTATTTGTATTTATGAAAATGAGTAGCCTGTGTTACCGAGCCTATGCTATGTCAATTTATCCTTACTTTTATAATTATATTTAAGTAGGATTGTACAGCACATTGGTCAATGCTCTGTTTTTTAATCATGCTTTATAAATAAACAAACAATAGAATCAGAACAGAAAATAAATGTTTGTAAATCTAAAATTGCTATTTACTCCTTGCATGCTAAAGAAAACAACTTTAGCACAGTGGTTTTATATGCACTGCTATTTTATATAATGCATGTAGTTTTAAATGTTTGTACTTGTAGCATTAGTCATTGCACAGGACATAAACCACAGGAGGAATTTGCTTCTAATATATGTGTCAGATCTTTCATCTGTCTTGTCCTTGTTCACTTAAATGTCTTGAAAGTGCCATGACATCATGCGGCTGCTGCTCCCGTCTTGAGTTAGCATGAAGTGCCCTGTCAAATATCTTCTTGGGGCTGTTAGTACCTGCATGTGTCTTAATCCACTCAATTTCGCTTGTTTTTTCTGCTTAAATGGCAGAGAAGAATGCCTGAGGACTGTCAGCAAACACCTGCAGTCTGCGCTCCTCAGGCAGATCTCTTGGCCTCCAACGACGCTGGCGCAACACGAGAAAGATATTAGCGACTATGAGAAATGTAACAGAGCGGCCCTCACACTTTCGGTTGGCCGGCGGCCAGGAAGGATAACAAGCCAGGACAGTGAGAAACCCACAGAACTGCGTGGGCCTAAGTCTTCCAGACGTTGTTGGCATGATTAAAGGCAGCTTCTCAATGGCTCATCTCACCGCAAACTCAGTTAGGAGCTGTACTTTTTTTCAGAAAGCTGCAATAATTACATGTAAGCAAGGGTTAAACTTTGACTTTTACACCTGTAAAGTTAACAGCTGCAGATTTCTTGAGCAACAGCGATTCATAGCCGTCAGTCGAGGGTTAATCCGGGGGTTTGTGCCGCTCAAGTGCACCATGTTGATTCCTGCTTGAGACCACCAAGTCTGAAGTCCCATTTGTTTGGAAAAATTGTTTCATTTCATGTACTTCAAATCTTAAAAGTATATTTAAAAAATTTGACTTGAAGATAATAATATTAATGAAATAAAAGGCCGCTTAAGTGTACTTAAAGAAAGTACATATTACTTAACACACTAAAGGACACTTAAGTGTAATCATTTAAAATGAATATTGTTCTATTAATCTAAAGAAGTGTATATAATACTAATGCATGTAAAGTACTTGATTATAGTTTTAACTGTAGTGTGTTATTATTATTCGTGTGTAATTTTAGTTAATTAAAGTTAAAGTTATTAAAGTTAATATATTTTAAATGCACTAAATTTTAACTTCATAATTTTATCAAATGTAATTACAAATACATGACGTACGAGTTTCAACAGAAATTACATTATAGTGTTTTTTAGTTTACCATAAATGCTTTTCAGTACATTCAGCAGTACATTCAGCAGTACACCTTGCTTAAAGTTATAGTTCACCCAAAAGTGACAATTCTGTCATCATTTACTCACCCTCAAGTTTTTCCAAACCTGTATGAGTTTCTTTCTTCTTTTGAACTCAAGAGAAGACGTTTTGAAGAATGTTGGTAACCAGACAGTTGACGGTAGCCATTTACTTCAATGGGAACCAGAAACTGTATGATTGTGTTTGATTTTCACAGCAGCATGGAAGGTGTCGCAGGCTATGCACCACTTTCTAATGAAGCAGGCAAGTTTTTTTGTGGCCATCAGTTCCTTGCCCCTGTTCAGTGAACTGCTGCCCAAAAAACTCTGACCCCTTTGCCGCCCGGCTTCAATTCACTCTCAGGACAACAATGCTCACTTTCTCCTCTCTGAAGCGCAGTGTCTGCTGCAGAAGGGAGACGGTCCCACCAGAGAGCAGCGAGTCAGGCTTTTACAGCCGTCATTTCCTCGTGTAAATGGTGGGCTCAGGTCCATCCTCGACCTCAGGCTCCTGAATCGCTCATTAATGAAGCTGACGGACATTCAGGATGTTGACATTTAAGAAGACCCTCGTGCAAATTTGCCCAGGGGACTGGTTCTTATCGGTAGGCCGTTCTTGAGATTCTCGTTTGAGGGGTGGCTTACCAACCTACAGTCCAGCCGTTTGGACTGCATCTGGGTCCACGCTTTTATCAAGTGCCTGGATGCGGCTTTCTGACAGACGGGAATCGGTTAAACTACCTCAATGACTGTCTAGTGTTAGCCTGGTTGGACCACGAGCTCTGTGTTCACAGGTCATTGCTCACCTGGTGCGTCTTGGGCTCAGGATCAACTCAGCCAAGAGCTGCCTGTCTCCCAGCAGGCAAGTCACTGTCCTGAGGGCAGTTATGGACCGGATGCGGGCCTGACTCACGCCAGAACTCCTGAGTATTCAGCGGCTAGCGGCAAATTTCAAAGTAGGGGCTTCCTTCCCCTCAAAGTTATCCAGAAGTTTCTAGGCCTGATGGCAGCCGTCTCCACTGTGGTACCATTGGGCCTGCTCCACATGCGGCCCCTTCAGTACTGGCTTAAAGACTGTTTGGGACTGTAAGACGTTTCGCTCCAAGGTGGACCATCGCTGTGTCATAGCTGTGGCCCCTTGGAGGGACCCTCGCCTATATCAGGCAGGCGTCCAATTGGGACTGACCTCCAGGAGGGAGATTCTCCTGGTTCTCAAAACCTTCCTGCCAGCCATTGAAAGGCCCCTCGTCCTCATTCGTTCGGATAACATTACGGATGGTGGCCTTTATAAATCGCCAGGGTGGCCTCGTGGTATCTTTACAAGATGGCGAGACACCTCCTCCTATGGGCACAGCGCAACCTGGGCTCCCTGAGGGCGGTCCATGTGCCGGGCAGGCTGAACCAAGGAGCGGACATGCTGTCCCAGGACGGGGTGTCTCCAGGAGAAAAGAGCCTTTACCCCCAATTGGTTCAGATGATCTGGGAGATCATAGGGGATAGGATGTGCTGGCTTAGGATTGGCCCAAACTCTCCTTTATGCCTTTGCCCCGATCTCTCTGCTCCCTCAAGTCATCAGGCGAGTCGGGGAGATCAGATGCTCAGTTCTCTTGGTGGCTCCACTCTTGTGAAACTAGTCATGGTTTCCTGAGATGATACAGCTGTCATTGACAGCTCCGTGGGCAAATCTGCTGAGGAAAGACCTTCTCTCTCAGACGAGAGGGTCCCTTTGGCATCCCTGACCCGAGTTGTGGAGTGTACATCTGTGGACCCTCGACGGGAGATAGCTATAGTCGCCAGCACGATAGCGGAGGTCAGAGCGCCGTCTACAAGACACCTCTTAAATGTCTGTCTTCTACAACTGGTGTGCAGTCCGGAACGAAGACCCATCCTTTTGCGATGTATCAGCCATTCTGTCCTTCTTACAGGAGCTTCTGGATATAAGGTGTACCCTTTCCAAACTCAAGGTATACGTGGCGGCCATCACTGCGAATCACACCCTCGTGGCCGGCCAGTCTGTAGGAAGGAATGACTTGGTTGTCAAATTCTCAAGGGGAGCAAGGAGACTTAACCCGCCTTACCCTCATACTGTTCTGATCTGGGATCTGTCCACTGTCCTTAGGGCCCTTCGAGGCCGGATTGTGGCCCCTGTCACTGGAGACCGCCCTGCTGCTAGCTTTAACGTCGGTCGAGCGTGTGGGCAACATGTAGGTACTCTCGTGAGCGCTCCCTGTTTGGAGTTTGGGCCTAACGACAGTAAGGTCGTCCTCAAACCCAGGCATGGATATGTGCCTTATCATTACTTATTACATCTTATACTGCACATAGTCCATCCATCCATCCATCCATCCATCCATCCATCCATCCATCCATTCATCTATCCATCCATCGGGTATAATATGATTGAAATATTATTATTAATATTTGAATACCTCAAACAATAAAATACTTTATGAATAAGCTGAGCTACAAAATAAAAATGTTTTATTTCATTCATTCATTCATTCATTCATTCATTCACACTAACGTTTATTTTGTTTAATATACGTTTAAAATATTATTTTACTTAGTCTATGCATTTTAAAGGTTATAATGCATTATATACTTTCATAAACAACTAACCAGAGTTAAAATGCATTATAAGATCTGCAGATTCATTATTACATTTGAAATTGGTTGTTTTTAATGTGCTTTATTATACTTGCTAAGGTGTGTTCAATGAATAGATAAGTATTAAAATGTATTATAACTGTAGTTACAATTATCTATAAGATCATACAATTAGCTGCATTAAAATGCATAATTAATGCATTAAAATACTTTTATAAAGCATTATATATAAGCTTGAAGTACAATATTAACAAAATTTTAAAGTACCTTCAAACCAGCTAAGCTAAAAATAAAAATAAAATAATATTTCTTTCTTTCTTAAATTACAAGGTACTTAAAACATAATTTAAGGTGTTCAAAACAGTATTTTGATCCTATTAAAAAGACACTATATAATTTACTCCCTCAACACTTCTATCAAACAGAACACAACACTGAGAGGATGATGAAGCAAACTGATTACTGGATAGCTCTTCTTCCAGCCAGATGATGGCACTGTGTCTCCATCAGATGTGAACTTATCCTGCAGGGACTGCCATGGGCTGGCATTGTTTTATTTTGCACTCAGTAACCCAACAAGTTTGAATAGAGCTGAAGCATGGTGGCAAACAGGAGTAAACAAGGCACAAGGTGATTAACACCTTTAAAAAATGGTAACGCTTTACAATAAGCTTTCTTTTGTTAACATTACTTACCTATATTAGTTAACATGAACTAACTATGAACAACACTTCTATGGCATTTGTTAATCTTAGCTAATGTTATTTTCTACATTTACTAATACATTATTAAAATCAAAAGTTTTATGTTAACATTAGGTAATTCACTGTGAACTAACATGAACATGAACCTTTTATTTACTATAACATTAACAAAGATTAATAAATGCTGAAAAATGTATTGTCAGTAAAATATCAAAAATGTCAAAAATATAATTGTCAGTTAATGTTAGTTAATTCATTAACTAATGTTAACAAATGAGACTTTAAATACTTAAATTATTTTACACAAACTAAAGAATCTCCAGTGTCTTTTTAACAGGATCAAAATACTGTTCTGAACACATTAAATTATGTTTTACATACCTTATAATTTAAGAAAGAAAGAAATTGTATTATTTTTTATTTACTTAAAAATTTTGTTAACATTTGACTTCAAGCTTATATATAATGCATTTTAAAAGTATTTTAATGCATCAATTATGCTTTGTAATGCAGCTTATGATGTATTTCATGATCTAATTGTAAATACAGTTATACGTAATACATTATAATACTTATCTATTCATTGAACACACCTTTAGAAAGTATAATAAAGCACATGACACGGTAATTTCCAGATGTAACAATGATTCTGCAGATATTACAATGCATTTTAACTTTGCTTAGTTATTTATGAAAATATTTAATGCATTATAAGTACATTATGAAGTCTAAAAATGTAGTGTTTTGAAGATATAACCATTTATTTAGTTTAATTGTTATTATAATAATTCATTTATTTACTTTTTTAGTTTAGATCTACAGAGACAGTGCACTTAATATTTAGTACACAAATATTAATACGCATATTTCTGTAAATGTGCCAACTGGGCCATTACAGCTCATTTTGAACTGTAGTCAGGGTTTCCAAAAAGACACATAAGGATAAGCCTTCATGATTATATCATCATCTCTGACAACAGACTTCAGACTGACAGATAATAAAAATAAAAAAAACCATCAATTTAAAACACATACATGCTTTTCCTCACACTTTGTGAAGTTGTTTGATGCATCCATGTCTTTTTTTATTCAGGATGAGAGTGGTACGAGCAGCGAATAATGACCATCTCTCTGGCTCAGATCAGCAGACTGGCAGACATGACATAAATGGATAAGTAGCCATTATTACATGAAAGATTGTTTGTTCAGCTAAATTGATCCCTGTGTTTTCTAGGGCTTGTTTGCTGTGCTCTAGCCGTCCGGCGCACAATGCGGGCTCGCCGCTGAGAAAACGTCTATTTATCTGGATGGACCAACATTACTTTTTCACACGAGCATTCAAATCCATCTCTTTGGCTGATGAAAGTGCATGTGTCCACATAACCTCTGGCACACACGGCTCCCACTGAGGCGAGTGTGTGCTCATACCGCCAGGGTTGGGCAGAGATCAGACGTAACATACAGGTGCATCGTGACAATTGACTGCGGATTGATGTTGCCTACAGAGAAGCTGTGGTTTAGTACCTGCGTGACTGAAGCGGGAAACCCGGGGAAGCAGGAATGGGGCGGCAGCTGTGTGTATGGAAATTTCTTTTCTTGTTTGTTTGCTTTTGGACGGTGAGAGAACCGCTGCTCTCTAATGACGCTAATCCCTCCTCAACGCCAGCGGAAATACTGATGGTTTCAACAGAAACTCTGGACAATGTCCCCTTCCAAAACCTCAGTTACTAGATGATGAAGTGTTTTGTTTCATATATATATACAGTATATGCAACATATCATGAACTAGTTAAGTTCTGCGAAGGTAAACATTGGTTTATGAGGCCCTCGAGGCTTTCATGTGAGAATAGATGTCCGCTGAGTCAACAAGCGGAAATAAGAAAGTCAAAGTTTTACTTTCTTGTCTTGGACAAAAAGATGTTTGGATTTGGCTTGTCAGGCTTGAACTTTTTTCGGCAGGGTTTCTTCAAGCTCACGCAACTCTTTGAGGAGGGCAAACGCGCCTACTTTCTCCCAGCTGGAGCGACTTCAGGGGACGGAGAAACAAAAGCGATGCAAATGAAAGAGATGTGATGAATTTGAGTGTCCAGAAACAGGATGGAACACAAACAAGTAACAAAGCAAACCACTTGAAATGCTAAATCTAAAGGACTGATGTTCTGCCAGCACATCTGCCTCAGGTGTCGGGTGAAGACTGTTCTTTAAATAGTGACACTTGAGGATGTGATACTGTAAAGAGTTGAATTCCTGCTGCACAAAAATCCAAATTTTACAGTTTGGCGAATTAGAGGCGAATTCGTATGAATTTGTACGATCTTATTCGTATGTCCTGCTTATGCTCCACTGACGGTTAGGTTTATCTATACGAATTTAAACGAAATCTAAAATAGTTACGTTTTCTGATGAGATCGTGTTATGTCGATTCCTTGAAGATTCTTCTTTTGTGTTCCAGTTTGGATCGACATGAATAAATAATAAAAACCGATTTCTTAAGGCCAGTTCACACAAAGGACGATAAGTGTAAAGTTTCAATGATTGTTCTAATTCTTGTAGCTTTACTGATGACACAGAGGAACGATATCATTGTAATCACGTGTTCCCCCCAAAACATTGACAGCCAATCAGAATCCCCACATAAAGAAGCAGACGACAAAACTGCCGCGCACACGTGTCATAAACAGAAGAGGTTATTGCTTGTTGGTTTGTACACTAATAGAGTAATCGTTATTGGTGTGAACAGGCCTTTTAACATCGTTCAAACTAAATATGATAACTATAGCCTACCTATAAACTTATTACATTTAAAAACTTATGATAATAATCCACCCTGCCTTAGCATTTAATGCGGCGACAAAACTACAGCGCGCACTTGTAATAAACAGAAGGTTATCGTCCATTGGTTTGAATGCAAATATAGTTACTGATATCTTTATAGATATCGTTCTTGGTGTGAATGGGCCTTTAGAATGATTATATTCTTCCATTTGATGAACAATAATAATCAGAATCAATCCGGCTTCATCATTTACTGTGCCAGATGACAGAACTGCTGGATGTGCGTATAGTAAAAGGAACTTTGGTGTGGATGCTAATATACACTGTAAAAAATTATATGATCGTTAAGCCATGGCAACATGCTTTTACATCAACTCATCAAAATAAGTTAAGACATTTTAAACTTTATTTTTAAGTTATACAAAATTCAGCTAATTTTTTTTAAAAGTCAGTTTACTGTTATTTAAGTTGAAATGACTTACACAGCTTACACAAGTTGATTGCACTTAAAGTCCCCCTTTAGTCAATAATTGTATCCCTTAAAATTCATCTTTGATCACCAAAATACTCTGAAAAAAAATTTCTTCATCCCTTAAAATATCTTGCATGTAACTTGACACCCTTGCCTCATTTAGTATACGCGGTTCTATGAATATGCAGATGAGCCACTCACTCACTCAGAGATCCACTGGTTGACGATCACACGTTGATCTGATTGTGACGTCAGAAACACCAGCGATTTCAAACGCTGTCATGCTGTCGACTTATGAATTTACACATAGTTTATCCTAAAGCATATTAAAAACACCACATAGACACATAAACAACATTAAAAGCTTGATTTTCACCACAGGGGGACTTAAAAAAGTGTATGGCAGCATGTTAAAAAAAAAAAAAAAATTATCCATATTGTCATCTTCATCATTCTCGGTGTCAATGCACTTTTGCTTAACGTACTGCATCGTTTCTGAAATATTTGAACTCTGTGGTTCATGAAATCAAGACCTTCTGTCAGATGCAGAGCAGGCTAAGTGCAGACGATGAAATTCAATATACGAAAAAGCCGGCGATTGTTGGCTGGGGTTTGTGACCATACGCTACGTTTAGCATTCATCATCTTCAACAAGCTGTCAGTGTTCCTCATGGCCCCCGAGGAAAGCCTGCCAAAATATGTGCACTCGCACACTCTCGCTGGACGGCACTCAGGGCTGGTCTCTTTCTGTCTCGGGCAGGGCCTGTGGAGCGTGACCCCGGGGAGGGCCTGCATTAATCACGAGCGGGACGTCCCCGGGACCCCTCGCCGCTGGGCAGGTGAAGTTCGGTGAAGCCCGGGGCGTTGCTTCGGGCACATCCCTGCTGAGCCCGAGCCTAGCGCACCCCTGACAAGTAAATAGGATGAGTAATTAGATATTACAATGAAAGATTAATGGTGTCAAATCGACGGTTCACTCACGAAGACTGTTCTCCTGGAGGTCACGACCTCTCGCAGTCGCGCGCTGGAGTTTGCTTTGCAAATGTTGTGTTTGTGTGTATAAGATCAAACCAACTGTTTGTCGTTCTGCCAGAGAGCTTGGACTCGGTCCAGGACAGCACGCCTAGCAACAAGATTCATCATCCTCATCTTCATCACCATCGTAATCCTCACTGCGAAGGGAACGGGTTGTGCTGGCACACTAATAGTGGACATATGTTCCTCTCTTCACACGTCCAAGCCTTTTTGTTGCGTGTTCAAATGAACATGTCAAGGAAAGCTGAATCGTTTGGGAAACCAGTGTGAGCTTCAGATGTTCATTGTATGAATCAATCGGTAATAATAATTAGCATGGATTATATAACAACAGCAACAATAAGTACATAAAAAAATAATAATGTTATAAAATAATAATAATAATAAGCAAATTGGTAAAAACAAACAAACAAACAACTAGCCTAATAATAATCAGATCACAATAAATTATTATTATCGCCATTATTATTATTATTATCAGCAAAAAAGAATATAAACTGTAACACACATAATACAACATTATTATTATAATTAATGCATAAATAAATAAATATTATATAATATAATACTAAATAACCCTGTCCCTAAACTTACCCATCACAGGAGACATGCTGCATTTTTAATTTTTTTATAAAACATTGTTTTTTATGTTTTTTAAGCCATTTGATTTATGAGGACTTTTGAAATGTCCTCATAAACCACCTACAAGTTGTAATACCAGTGTAATACTGGCATAATGACACATGTCATTATACAAATTTGTGTCCTCATAAATCACATAAACCAACTCACACACACACACACACACACACACACACACACACACACACACACTGTATCCGCAGCTGAATCCAGTCTCCAGTGCCCACTCCTCCTCGATGCTCCGACAGGTGCAGTTACAGGTGATGGTCAGTTGAACTGAAGACCTCCTCCTGAACATGGGCTCAGTGACCCCGTGACCTGTCGGCACGCAGCGAGGGACTGAACACACACGTCATCCAACAGGCCTTCGTCCGCTGCCTCGCTCCTCATGAACTGAGGATTTCACTTCTGGTTTATTTACAAGTGTTACACTTCAGTTTGGGAAGGAAGAGCATCAAACGTTGTTTAGGTTTTCTTTATTAAAATCTATTTTTTTAATGATTTTTAAATGTCATTTTGACATCTGTAGTTACTCATGATTGATTATTAATAATTAAAACTTTATGTATTAGTTATTTTATTATGTAGTAAATTAAACATATAATATGTACAATTATACATGTTCTTATACTAGTTTCTAGTATGTACTGTATCTAGAATCATTTAATATTGCATCAAGTACAGGACACCTAGCCGAAAATGTTGCTGGGGTCAGGACATAAAAAAGAAAATAAATCAATACTTCTATTCAGCGAGGATCAAATTAATCAAAAGTAAAAGTAAAGACTTGTATAATGTTACAAAACAAAAAACTAAACATTTCAAATAAATGCCTTCTCCTCATCGAAATCATGAAAAAAAATATGTATCATGGTTTCGACAAAGTATTAAGCACAAGTAATTTCAACATTGATAATAATAAGAAATCAAAGAGAAAGAATGAAATCATGATCTCAGAGTGATTTCTGAAGGATCATGTGACACTGAAGACTGGAGTAATGATGCTGGAAAACCAGCTTTGATCACAGGAATACATTACACTTTACTATATATTCACACAGAAAACAGCTGTTTTAAATTTTAACAATATTTCATTTTTTTTTTACCGTATTTCTTTACGTATGTATATCCAGTGCATTTTTAAAACCAAAAACAAATAGCAGAAACTAAAACATTCGCAGACATGCAAAACATCTGAAAGAAAGGCCAACAAACACATGGTTTATTCTTAAGTCTGTGCATGTGATATATCACCATTGCTACAATTCATAAATTATAATTTTCTAAAACGCAGCAAATCTCTCAGTCTGTAAAGGAGATTTTCAGCCGTGTTGTAGGTTTTTCCCAGCTTAGTACAGAGCGATATGGCTTTTGAGTGTGTTTGTATGTCGTGACGAGTGTGTGTGTGTGTGTGTTTTGTAATGGTGTTTGCTTTGGAGCGTGTATTATGAGATGAAAGAGAGATAGCGCTACGCCCTGCGGCGCACTGAAATATGGAGCGCTCCTCGTTTGCTCACCTGGACCCGCAGCGAGTTCAGAAGCATTAGTAAACAAAAGGGCGGCTTTTGGCTGCGAGCGTGTACAACAGATGTTCACTGTGGATCAGTGTAACAGCTGCCCTCGCTCGCTGTCTGACTGCAGGGCGGCACATCTTACCCCACACAGACAGACAGCCTGCTGATGCTCGGAGATTTAGATGGCGCAGTTTCATGACTTTGTTCGGTTCAAGTTAAAGGTGAATTTAGGTGATATTAACTATGAAGGCAGCGTTTTGATGCCTTATTCATGCACAAGGATCCCAGAATGCATTGCGAAGAAGATCTTAGTTAAGAATTTCATGGGATGCTAAAAAAAGTATCAATATAAGTAGTTAAGTGTAATGGGGAATGGATTTTACCCCAGAATTTGTGTGCAGTCTAGGTTTTGTTTTATTAAATTAGCTTGTCAGAGAATTAATGTATTAGCTTAGCAACATGCCAATGACAAATTCAATTGAAGTCAATTTTGTCAATTTCACACAGAATGCGTTTTCTCATTCCAATGCACTGCTTTCCCATTGTTTTTCTGTGTGAACACTTGATAGACATGTTTGACTGTCCAGTCAGTCAACGGTTTCGCAGCACTCAAGTTAAAATAAGTTCAACTTTTGGTTACACTTTATTTTAAGGTGCCATAGTTATAATGTATATAATTGTAGTTACTCAAATAAGTACTGAGT
This sequence comes from Semotilus atromaculatus, assembly GCA_031834385.1. Taxonomy (NCBI): domain Eukaryota; kingdom Metazoa; phylum Chordata; class Actinopteri; order Cypriniformes; family Leuciscidae; genus Semotilus; species Semotilus atromaculatus. The sequence goes on along the minus strand of JAULUF010000013.1, from coordinate 27,132,519 downwards.
AATATTAATTAACTACATGTACTTATAGAGTTACGGTTAGTTAGTTTTTTTAAGGTTAGTTACTTGTAATTATGCATAATTTACTTTTATTACTATAGTAAATACATGTAGTAACGTGTAACTAACTACATCACCTTAAAAAAAAAAATGTTACCTAACTTTTTAAAAATGCTTTTTTTTTTTTAAGTTCTAAACACAAAGATTATTGGAGTATAGGTGTGTTCATGCCATGTTGTAATAATCTTAATTACGAGTCACTGACTTCGTAGAAGTCATAATTACAACTTGTAAACTCTGAACTTGTAAGCTTAAGGATCTGAGAGCTTGTACCACATGACCGTACCACCTGACTGATTCCTTTTGTTGTTGATTGTGTTGCCATAGAAACGCATAATTCAGAGCCCGAGGACGTGAACGTCACAAGTTGTCATCTCGTAATTATGGTAATTACGACATGGTGTGAATTAGGGATTTGACGGTGAGGATATTTTCCCACCGGTTAATCGACGTGTGACAACACCGATAATAACGCTATCACCGGCGGGGGTTTTTGAATCGCCAATTTAAAGGCAAAAGGAAAATGCGCGAGTCGGCACGGGTATTCATAATGGTGCGGAGCAGAGTGAGCGTTTTCTCTGCGCCCGTTGATGTTGCGCATTTTAGGAGGAGGATTTTCCGCGTGTACTTGCTCGGTGGGTGGGCAAATGCTGTATCCGGTGTTGCTTCCAAACACCGAACGGCAACACTGTCAACACCGACTATCGTAGCCTAGTGTGAGTGCAGGATATGTTTTTTAAGGAACTACTATTTCAGTCTTTCTATTTCAAAATTTCACATTTCAGTTCAATGTGTTACTCGTTTCATTGTAATTGTTTAGAAAATTTACTAGAAATTTCTAAGTGAAAAAACGAAACCCTACAGCATTTTTTACTTATGTAGCTGTAATGGATTCTGTTTAGGGTCCGTTTATACGACGCCGTTTTCAACAAAAACAAAAAATGTATGTGTTTTGGCCGTTCGTTTACACGACAACGGCCTGAAAATGCAAACTTTTGAAAACGGGTTTCAATGTTTTGAAACTTCATGCAGACGTCATGCGCATGTGTATCAAATGTTCTGTCTATAGGCTCCTAGTGTTTCTGTTCAAAGTGGCGTCGCCACCTACTGGCCCGGCATGAATAATACAGCGTTTTTAGGGCTGTCAGTTAAACGCGTTATTAACGGCGTTAACGCAAACCCATTTGAGATTAACGGTCTTTTTGGCCTAGCAAACTTAGTAGTTTTTGTCCTATGCTTTTGCAACAGGACGCGGCATGCGCGGCGCTGCGCTATGAACCCATTCATTTCATTTCATTCATTTAACCACACACACCGCGGTCAAAATTCTAAATAGTTTAACTTTTGCAGCGGTGACGATTACCAGCGCGGCATGCAAAACGTTTTGAAAACTGGCGTAGCGCCGCGCATTCCGCGTCCTGTGTGAAAACACTAGATCTAGACCGGAAACCACACACTTGTTTGGGCTTGCGAGCCGGCCAAATAATAGGTTAGGTTAACGCTACGTTTTGAGTGGATGACGAGCGCGAGACGCCGAAATGGATGCCAATAAGATTCTCAATTAAAAGTTTACTTTTAAAAAGTTGCCAAATGGTCCCATTGACAAGACCAAAGTGATCTGTGTGTTTTGTCGTTGTGAACTAAGCATCATCATCGCAGCACGTCCAGTCTGAAATACCACTTGATGGTCAAACACACACACACACACATCTGATGCGCATTCTCCGCCCCCTCGTCAATATCAGGACCTCGTCACAGTATTTATTTCACGCTTTTATTGATGGACAGTGTTACATAGTGTGAGAGATTATTTGCTCCAAGTGAGAATGTTTTAGTGTGAAATTGAACACAGTATTGTCAATGTTGTTTTCAATAAAAAAAACATTTGCACAGAGCAAGCCGATCCACTTTTCCATGTTGATAAGAGCATTAAAATGAGAAAAAATAATGGGACAAAAAGAAATCGAGACATTTAGAATAAATCAAAATGTGTGATTAATTGCGATTAATCGCGAGTTACCTATGACATTAATGCGATTAATCGCGATTAAATATTTTAATCGTTTGACAGCACTAGTTTTTAGTCATTTCACTGATCCGTGTGAACGGGATTCGTTTTGACCTTGTTGTCGTCTGCATGCGGAAAAAGCGAAGGAAAATCTTTTCAGTTGTTGCTGCATCGTTGTCATGTAAACGTACCGTTAGTTCCGGTTCATTCAGCCAGTAGAGGTCAAGGTAGCTCGATCAAAGCTAATGTCTCTTTAAACCTTTTGTTTTAGCTTTGTCATCATGTGCCTGATATTGCTTGTAATAAGTCGAAGTGACATTAATACACCACACGCTTTCATGTTCGTCTAATTGAAAAAAGAAAGAAAAACCTTGATGTGTGAAATACACAAAACTTTGTCAAATCAGCTGTCGGCAGACTCTCCAGTGGAAGCTTGTACAAACACTTCTGAGCGCTATATCAGGACAGAACATGGCAACTTCAGCACTAAGCTGCCATAAAATATATTCCTGTAGGCCATATCCTGCAATTTAACACCATGAAAGGAGAGACATACAGTAATGCATGACATGTGAAATGATATAAAGGAAAGACATTAAACAACACGGGGGAGTCAGTCAGTATTAGCTGATGATGGGACATGGAAAGATCGTCTGCTGCTTCAGTGAAGTGTCATCTCCATCTGAGACTCGCTGTCCTTATGGGACGATTGACTGTTGGGTGTGTCACTATAAAGGCTAAACTCTGACTAACCCCAAGTCTAGCTCCAGCCTTTTGTTTTGATTACAACACAAAAATATTGGTCTAGAATTTACTTTAAAATAATTTTCATTTAGAAATTGCTAGTAAATTTAACAAATAATTACAAAGAAATGGCAACCAACACACTGGATTAAACATGAAACTTTGAATACTGCAATGGTATTTCTGTGCAAAACATACTGCAGTAAAATTTGCTTTATTTAAAACTTCGAACAATAATTTGTAGACAATGCAAGCTTTACAACATGTTGAAATGGATGATGTTCCAAACCTGTCTTTCATGGAACAAAAAATAAGATTAATACAATTTCTGAACTGTGTTGTTTCTATACAACAACAGCAATGACAAAATATCAAGCAGTCAATAGACTCAAAGTCTTCTGAAATCATACTTTGTAGGATTAACAGACCAAAATTCAAGTCATTATTAACCATAAGAACATCATATGGGGTTTGAATGGTATGAATTTTTAACCATTCCCTTGAAGGAGGTTTAGGTACTATTTCATATATGAAGAGTTCAGATGCAAAAGCCTCTAAATGCCATTTGAAATTTTCTTCTAGAATGATCATTTTTATCAAGCTTGTATATTTAAGTTCAGTAATTTCACTTAAATGGCAATGAAGATGACCTATTAATTGTCATTTAAGTGAAATTACTGAACTTAAATATACAAGCTTGATAAAAATGATCATTCTAGAAGAAAATTTCAAATGGCATTTAGAGGCTTTTGCATCTGAACTCTTCATATATATATATATATATATATATATATATATATATATATATATATATATGTATATAATATTAAATGTACATACATATTTGATTAGATATAATTATAGATTATAATTTAAAAGAAATCCTCAAGTAATATTAATCATATTATTTCACCACACAAGAAGCACAGCTGATCCTCGACAGAAGCATTGCCAAAACACTGTAATTGTTGCTGCTAGACTAAGTTTACTCTGATAAATTACTCATCTAATTGAAATAATGGTATTTGCCAAAGCTTGTAATTAGTTGCAAATAATTAACCATGTGTGTGATTGAAGTGCCTTGATAGCAGTTAAGCAGTACTAATCAAATAATCCAGGGCGCCACAAATTGGACCAGCAGAAACGTCTTCATGAACACAGCGAGTGATTTGTCTTAGCTGAAGATGTTTTGAATGCTGAGATGTTTTTTGGCTTGAAGAACTTGAGAAGTATCGCGTGGGCAACTATCTTCTAAGCCAGCATCCTCACTGAAATGCTGCAAAGTTGTGTGGAAACTTGTTGCTAAGCTAACAACACAACACTCAAACAAGCATAAAAATGAATAGCACACACATACTGGGTAAAACTGCCAATTCACTCAAACACACCCTCATAAAAGGCACTGCCTGCTAGTTCGATAGTAACACTGAGCTAGTCTTTAACACATCAAAAAGCAAACTTTATCTAACCCTGGTTTTACAGTAGCCAGTGTTTATGGCGATTATGTGAGTAAACGGCACAGACAAACTCAGAATGGCGTGTATATAAAGGGTTTATAAAGAACCCCGTTGTCACCCTTAGTTAGCTTTTAATGCTAGCCCATAAACTATCCTCTTGGGAGAGGTGTGAGGCCGTAAGCAGTTGTCTTAATTGGATGTGAAGAGAAACATGGGTCCCTACAAGGTTATTCACACAGTCATCTACAAATGACCCCTTTGAGACTTGGGTTAAGCCTCCCTGTCCCTCATAAAGGCCAATCACGTGAGGAATTTCCTGTCTGAGTTCACTTTAACAGCTGGGAATAAAAGCCGGGGGACTCGTGAAAGAAAGCCCAGCGGGGAAGGGTTTATTATTATTTTTTAAGCTGATCTAAACACCTGCAGTCCTTTGCCGACCATCTACCCCAGTGGACACTATTACTTTCAATGCAGCGCAATTTGTCGACAAACTTTTAAACGAGTCGTCGGCCTTGTTAGGAAACCCCTACAGAACGGTGACATCATAATGTGGAAGTGTGTGCATTGTGTTCCCGCTCACATAATTTGACCGTGCCCCTCCCCGTTTGCCTGAAATCTCCTCCTCATGGTAATCCTGAGGAAACTGGCAAGAATCCCGCGAACCGCAGGTAACAGAGAATTTGAAGCAGTTCCTTGTTTTCCTTGTCTTATATATAAGATAAGTATATATTATCACAAACAACTTTAGACTGTTTTCTTGATTAAATACACCCACAGCATTTTTGGTCACTTTTACTATATGTTTAAGGAATGGGAACATTTGGGAATGGGATTGTGTAATGTTGCAATCCGGATTCGAACCTGCATTGCCCACCACAGCTCAATGTGGACCGACATTTTGAGCATTTTTTTCTAATAATGTAAACAACGTAAAGTTTGTGACAGAACACAGGGGTTGAATGCCCTTGGAAAACTTTTATTTTTATTTTGTTTTATATTCTCTTATCTTTTAAAGTCCCCCTGTGGTGATGTGGTAATGTTGTTTATGTGTCTATGTGGTGTTTTTAATATGCTTTAAGACAAACCATGCGTAAAAGTTCATAAGTCGACAGCATTGCTGAGTATTTTCTGCTTAAAACTGCAGTGAACCAAAGACAGTCTCAAAAACACGGTGTGAAATCGCTGGTGTTTCAAACGACCTTGTAACCAATCAGATCAACGTGTGATCGTCAACCAGTGGATCTCTGAGTGAGTGAGTGAGAGGAGGCGGGGCTCATTTGCATATTCATAGAACCGCGTATGCTAAATGATGCAAGGGTGTCGAGTTATATTCAAGAATTTTAAGGCATTAAAATAATTTTTTTCAAGGAAAATCTTTTAAATATGTAATTTTGGTGATCAAAGATGAGTTTTAAGGGATACAATTATTGACTACGGGGGACTTCAAGACAGGGTATTTTTGATGTCGTAATCAGTATGCCTCAAACTGTCATGTTCATCCATGTTGAATCGAAGCCCAACTCACGTAGTTACCAAAACAATGTTCCTCCAACAGTAGCTTGCATTTTTGCGCCTCAGCCGGCAGAAGGACAAATCTTAAGGATACTGCAACTTTACAAAAAAAAAATGAATGGTAACACTTTATTTTGATGGTCCCTTTTGAACCTGCTATTGAGAGTTAGTAGACATGTAGGAGCAATGCTACTTATAGTCAACAGAATGTGTGAAAGGGACCATCAAAATAAAGTGAAACCAAATTAACATTTGGAAACCTAAGTAGTGTCTATATCTAAGTAACCAAGTAGTGAATTCTTGCATCTGAGATCCTTCACCTGTTTGAATAAACAGAACAAGTGGAAGTAGTCAAAAGTGATGTGTCCCGTTTCCCTGAACCACAACTCCCTCATTGCTATGCACCACACGAACATCCTGGCGTATGTTGATCCACAGTACTTGAGAGAAGGAAAGCTCTGGATGGAGGGGTAAGGAGGGGGGGGTCACTCCATTCATTCCAGCCTCTCATTTACATTGTAACAGCTCTGGCTATTTCCCTCACTACCCCCAAATATTAATGCACTCTCCTCTCCTGCTAACACCCTCCACCAAATCTCAAACCTCCAGTAGTTTCTAGAGGAAAGCTCTTATTTCTTAAGTCTGCACTCCAGACCTCCTCTCCAACCACCCCCCCCCCCCCCCCCCCCTCCAACATTCAGCCTCTTTGATGTCTTATTTTCTCATTTCTCACCCCCTTTCTCTCCCATCTGAGAGTCTTGAAAGACTCGCTATGGAAAAAAACAGAGAAAACCTCCTTGTTTTAGATGCGAGGTGAAAACGGTCCGGTAACAAGCAGGTGCACTGGGCCCTAAGCAGCTGTTTTTGGTACTCAAGACAAGGTGTCCCGGCTCTCCTTAAGCACTTCATATAATCCTCTCGTGCAATTCACACTGTAATTGCTGAGATGCACTCCCCCCCCCCCCCGTTCTCCAATGCCCACGTCCGCTGTAAACATGGGCAACTGCGTTAATGAGACGCATGAAGCTAGACGGACTGCATCAGCCAGCCCATTGTTCCCGTTCTGCATATGACTGTGCGTGTCGTCTGAAAGCAGCCAGTGCTTGACTGTGTATGTACATGTCTTTTTCCCATCAAATCCAAGGACGTTTGGGCTTGAATTCTATGAGTTCCACATTGCATGGTCAACAGCTCAAGTCTGGCACGTAGGCCCGCCGCCTGCTAGTTCTGTCGGGCACAATAGTGCTCTTCCCTCCAAGGCCTCGGCTGATAAACTGATGACTAAACGAAGGGGGGGGGGGGGAGGGGGTGTCTGTCGCTCACCGTCTGCGAGAAAGCTTTATCTCCCCAACGAGGTCTCTCGCGGGCTCTAAAAGACATACTCTTGCAGGGAAATGTCTAGGATGAGGACTGCTTGTCACATAAAGCCATTTTTGAGCAATTATTTAAAGGTGATGTGTGTAATATTTTGGATGTTAAAATATTTTTCCTATCCCAGCTTAATATGAGACAAATATAATAGGTTGATTTCTTTGAAAATTGCAAACACGGTCTCCGTGGCTTCCTGACTAGACTGACACAGCAACCTTGACTGTCTGTTTGATCTCGTGTGAGAGTGTTACGGTACTTTTGCAATTGAATTTAGTGACAGTTTATCTTCTAACCATTGTTTAGTTTTGATATATTGGTTTGGAAGTAGCTTAGGAACAATGAACAATAGCTTAGGGTTTTCAGTCATTAAATGGAAAGTGCAGTGAATTTTAGGTAGCAGTAATTGTTGCACAGTCTCACATTTGATGTTTTTTGGAGGCGTACGTGAGGAGCCTTCACTGAGACCGAATACCTCAGTCCAGTTTATTTATCCCACAATTCCTCTGATGATTCCCAAAAGCTATGGGTTACTTTCCATCGTCTTGAATGCCTTTTGGATTAAGCGCTGTCCCTCCCCAAAACTGAAGGAATGCAGATGCGAAGGGCCAATGGATTTAAGGTCCCCAGCGCTAAACTGAATTCTTGCATCCCGCCCAGGGTCCTGTTGCCCCTTCCAAAAGCCCCCAGGGATGACACAGCTCATTGATGCATCTCTCATTAGCATTTTACCAGCTCGCTTCACTAATTTCAGAGGCAATCCGTCATGAGAAAAACGGAAGAATGTGCTCTATTTGCATGATGCCGTGCCAGAACGCCACTTCTTTTCTGCCTCTCTCTCGCGCGGTCATTTGGTAACATGCCCAAGACTGCTCTGCTTTCCCAGGGAAAATCTTAGAAATCATATGAACAAGACTTCATTTTGTGCAAGAGGAGAGAAATTGTTCGAAATAAACAAAGGCTTATATTCAGCTGATACAAGTTTCATTCTCGATTTACACACTCAAAGCAAAGGTACAGAAATATTATAACCAGAGCTTTCAATCAATTGAAAAATAACCAATTAATCACACATTTTTCTGTAAATAATCGTTATTCTAACACTAAATTTGTAATATTTTTTTTTAAGTTGTAATACTGTACATAATTTCACAATGAATCTCCATATTTATTCATAAACAACATAAAGACAATTTTTTTTTTTAAATCAGTCTTTTTACTAATGCCAGCTTCACCGATGCGACTGCTACTGATGTCTCTATTAAAGTGATTTTTTTTCCCCTCAATTTCGGGGGATGAAATGAGTAATTATAACCATTCAACATTACAGTGAAGTATATAAACTATTAATAGGCTTTAAAAATATCACAACTTTCAATTTAGGTGAACTTAAAACAAAATTCACATAAACCCTTTATAATCAAATCAAAGTCACAGAGTTATTGTTTTCATTATTTTTGACCCATGTAACCTTTGTATTTTAATAAGGTCATGATACCAACTTTTTACATACCAGTTTAAAATTCTTGATTCCCATTTTTATACCACAACTAAAAACTACTAGTCTAACTAAAATAAAGTTCAAACATGTTTAAAGACAAGTAAACTAAATAAGCAAATTACAAGCAATAGCACTAATAAATACAACTGAACAATGATACAAATGAAATAAACAGTGCGTTAAGATTTTCAGGGTTCAGGGTTAGGGATTTGAACAAACCCCACCTCTACATATTAAACTTCGGCAGGTAACTTTGCACCAATTGCTCTGCAGACATGAACGAAACCTCAAATCTTCTTTGTCTTGTTAAAGAGAGGTGGTATTACTAAAAATATGGACTGAATCCATATCTAGAGACTTGGGGGTGGGTTTCACCAATCCTCCCACAACAGCAATGCTTTGCAATAAGCTTTTAAATGTAGGATAAAAGTTACATAGTTAAAATTACATGTACAAAAATATCTAATTCTTAGATTCAGGGGCATGAGATCATTGCTTATGACTGAAAAGGTAATTTTGACACAAATAAGATGACATCCTATAAACTTGTTCAACAACGACAGAACTGTCAAAGACAGACAGTTGTGCCAGTGTAGGATATAAGATATGAATATTAAAATGCACAGTGTACAGAGTAATTTTGAATTCTGACAACTTTAAGGTTAAACAATTTAAAGTCCAAAAGAATATTTACTTTTTTATTTCATTTTAAACTTTTATACTTCAAACTTCCCTGCTGGTGCATCTTTTTGATTCTTCGTATGTAGTTACCCATCTGAAGATTTGGCATCACGATTGTGATTTCCTTTTAATACTCTGTTCATTATTATGGGAATTATCATCACCTTTAAGCTGAACAAGAACTGGAGCTTCATGATTTGTTCTTCCAAATGGCGGGTTGTACATGAGAGCTTCTGAGAGTGCTGTCTCATTAATTACTGGTAATTAATTTTACCTTTGCCAGAGGCTGGAAGCCCATCCTTCCCTATCCCTCTAGCACTCACCACACAGCCTGTTGTTTAACCTTCCATCTAATCCGGCTCATCTTGAGCTGATGGGAACCACTTTTATACCACCTCTTCTGGAGGTAAGAAGGAACAATCTTCTTATTCATGGCATCACACACATACACATACACAACACACATAGACACACACAGAGGGACAGTAAAAAAAACCCAGCCCTGATTAATGGCAGCTAATTAGCAATGTTAATGACCAGGTGTCCGTAAGCCGGCCAGATTCTCCCAGCATGGAGGGGCTCCTCATTGAGAGCCCCGCAAATCCATTCCCAGTGACCCCTTCCCCTCAGCTGGCAGCTCCCGACGCTCCGATCTCTCTCATTACCCCAGAGAGAGGCTCAGAGGGAGGCCGGTCCTGAGAGACGGCCCTGTTCCCATTTCCAGCCAGGCTTGTATTAATTAAGGTCAGGATTGGCCAAGACTGTGGGGTCCTCTCCGGGAGCGCCGGGAAGGATGGCATGGATGAGCGGAGAAGAGGAGGAGTTGTTAACCGTTTCAGACGTCAAACACTCCCTTCGTCGCTAATCTGTCATGACTGTCTTGAACAGAAGTTAGCAATCACACCGAAGGCTTACTTCACACAAAAGCCAACTCTGCTTTTGTAAGACATCGCTTTTTAGAGTTGCACGGTATTGACAAAGACTTCAAAAACAGAAAAGCAATTAAAAGTTGTAATAATGCAGTGGAAATGAATTGTCCACTAACATCTGGATGTTCGCAAAGAGACACAATGTTCTAGCCACAAGCCCTTGCTAATCGGCTGGCATAATTGCATGCATTGAGGAGTTGAGGAGCTACGGTACTCAAGGCTACCGAGTAATTAAGGAGGCATTTTCTCGCCAAGCTTTAGCATCCTGGTTATGTTCTACTTCATTACCTTTTATGCTAAAACCTTGATTCACAAGAGGCAGGAAACCTTGTTGCAATTAGCAACGGGATATAGCTGGAACACTTGAGGTATGGGAAAGTATTCTGCCGTGGGAGGGTTGACATTGATAAGAGGCTGTTTTGATTGGAAGTTTTTGTGTGGCGATATGAACAAAACTTGCCGATTACGCCAATTCAAAAGTTTCGCAGTTTGAAATTCATCAGGTAATGGAATTATGAAAAATGTTTAATTGGCTTGTGCAACATTAAAATCAATACAAGATTGGTTGCCTTCATGAAGGTGTTGCATTTAGAGATGTGGTTAAATAAGGCGAGATCCGCCAGCGTGAAGGCAGGGGGGAATAAACAGTGAAACTACAGCCCCAGCCCCACACACGCAGGTTGGATTTCGTGATAACTCGTGGCAGGGCTAAGACAGTTAGGTTAATTCTAGTCCATTCTCGGACAGGGGAGTGGGAAAGCTGCATTTATCACACACTGTGCCACCGAGCTCTGGTTCCCACACACTCTGGTTACATCATTACAGGGTTTGCGAGCTGGCCGTCCAATGGTGCTCTGGGGCGCCGGTCAGCTGACCTGGGTATGAAAACATGGCGGAAACTCTATCCCGGCTATGGGGTTTCAGCCCTAACCCACTGATAGCTGCCTTCTCTCTCGCTGCACTGCAATTTTCAGATTCTGTTTCACCTTTGCTTTCATGCTAAGCTGTCGGCTTCCCAAAGCCTGATGAGTGTGTCTGTGTGCGAGCTGAGCTGGACTGGGCTTTGTACCCAGGTGCTGTGGTGGAGCACCACCTAGCTGACATTACAACAGCCTTTCTAGAGTCTCAATGACACCCCTTTACAATCACGTTTCCCTTTGGGTGCAATCACTCACCTCTCTCCCAGTTTAAAAGCTGCCTGGTTAAGTTCAGGAGAGCCTGAGAGCTTAATGCATGACAATAGCAATATCAATAACTTGTAGCATATTAGCTTGATGTAAACTTAAGGAGGAGGCTATGTGGCTTTAATGAACCATGGAAAAGGATTTTGTCTGTGTTTTGAGTATCTTTTTGGATTTATTTTTGTTGTTACATCATAGTTTCATCACTAGGGGGAGCCAAGAAACAAAATCAGCAATTTCCCTCCATAAACACACACTACCTCCAGACCTGACAAAAGTACATGCATTTCATGCATCTCTATCACTGTTGATCATAATCAATATAGTTTTCATCCAAAACTCGGACATATAACCTGCACTGTTTGTGCTACATCTATGGATGACATAAAATCATGCAGGTTAGTCGAGGTGTGCTCAGAAGTACAATTTGCACCTAGCAGAGGATAAACAGGTGAAAAATAGACTATAGGCGTAAATTACAAAGGGGCCCAACACATATTTAGGGATCAGAATATCATAGAGACTTGAGGTGGGCTCTTTTGAATTGGCCTGTAAGCAACCACTCTCTAGCAATCACGCAGAACACTTTTACAAAGCCTAGCAATGCACTACAACCAACCAGGACACCCTGTCAACCACTTAAAAGACCCTCACAATTGTCTAAACAACTATAACAATGCCCCAGCAACCACAAGAACACCTTAGCAACTGCACAGCAACCTCCAAAAACATCTAGAGCACTGTGGTGGTTTTGCATGCAAAGAACTAACAAACAAGTAAATAAATATCCAGGTACATTTTTATAAAGAAAATTCCGGTCACACTTTAGTTAGGGTCTAATTCTCACTATTAACTACAAATTTTGCCTCAATAAACTCCTAATTACTGCTTATTAATAGTCAGTAAGGTAGTTGTTAAGCTTAGGTATTGGGCGATTAAGGGATGTAGAATATGATTATGCAGATAAGGCATTAATATGTGCTTTAAGTACTAATAAACAGCCAACATCCTAGTAATATGCATGATAATAAGCAGCTAGTTAATAGTGAGAATTGGACCCTAAAATAAAGTCTTACCAAAATGTATTGTTTTTTATAACAGTTTTTCTCAAATATAAAACCAGCCGATACTGATTCTCGGGTGTTGGGCTATTTTTATTATTTTTTATTGAATTGTGCGCTCAAAGGAAAGAAAAAAAGCAATGATTCTCAAACAGCACGGTCTCTGAATAAACAGCGATGCAGCGACATTCAGTCAATGTCCAGACGCTGTTATACAAGGACCCTTCTTGGGCCCTTAAGTTCACAAACCACGCACATCCTGAATGCCTTTGACAATGAAAGTACAATATTAATAGGCTCTAATCTTCCCCACTAATAATTCAGTGCTCTGGAGAGTTGACACATGGCATAATCAAAACAGTCTTTATCAAAGGCTAGCCAGGATTATGCAGCATGTCTCTGAAGCAGATATTAGTCAAAGGTCTGTTGTTGAATTATTATTATTAGCACCCAGACTGCTAGCGACCTGCCCTCTAGATATACCTGACTCCTATTTAGGCAAATTGGCCTCCATTTCCAGTGAAAGTTGGGTGAAAATCATATATCGTGTTAGTACCTAAAATGGTGTATTTGAGATGATTTGGGAAGCGCACAGATCATGTCCCCCTGTCTAGTGGTAAGAGTGAGTGACAAGCTTCCTAGTCATTCAGAGTGAAACGTGATCACAGATCTTTACCTTAAACCCTTGGGCAGCAAGTTCCCCTGAACTTGATTGTTAATTCTCATGACACTTTGACCCAGAGGGAAACCAGATAGGCTTCTGGGTGCAGGTATGGAAGTTCTTCATGTGAAATCATTTGTTTAGTGGGTCACACCAATTCTCTTATCTGCACCGGGCTAAATAATGCATGCACCGCTGCTTTGATAACATTAACATCATATTTGTCTTCTCACCTGGTAAGACCAAACTGATCAGATGCATTTTTATACAGTTCGGTAGTAACACACTTTGTTAACCTTGCAGACTATTGGTGATTGTGGTATTATGCATTGGATGATCGCAAACCATATCCCTACCTTAACCTCTGTTCCTACAGTAAATGTTTGATTCGCTCTGAACAAGAGAAAGCCTTAGCCAAGACATACAGATCAGACTAACATGTAGACCCTTAATTAACCATGTAAAGAGAGGACAAACTCCACCTGAGCAGGCCAGACAAGGCCCTTGGCAACAAACCCCAAGTGGAATTACTACTCTTGTTGGCAATTACACCACCTTGAGTAATCTGAACTCTTGTAAGTACAACCCCAAGTTAAACATACCTCTCTGCATGCCCACGCTTCGACCTCTAGCTCGTAGTGTACATCCGATTACTGTCTGCCGTGGCAGAGACCGCCGTACCAGGCGCCCAAGGTTAACAGCTTCTTCAGTTGCACCTATACCATCGATTTTAATACCGTCCAAACATTCGCTAATGGAAATAGTTTCGCCAAGGTTTGTCGATTGTTCTTCCACAGTTTTCCACTTCACTCGCCTGCTAGCGCGCTCACCTCGAAAATCTCATCTGATCAAGGTTTTCTTTTCTTTCTGAGCTCGTTCAGCCGTTTAATTCAGTACAGCCTTGTTTTTTCATTTTCTCCTGAATTAATAGCATGTTTATTGAGGAAGGGTTGGTCTACTTAGCCAGTCACTTTCCATGAGGTCTAAATTAGATACTTTCATCTCTTTCATTACAGATCTGCTTTACGTCATTCTGTAGAGTCGGTTGACTTAAAGCTACAACCTTCATGAAGTGCCATGAAACGTGCTGCATTATTTAACGTGTTGATGCAATTTCCTCTGAAACAGGATACAATTTATAATGAAGGGGGCGGAGCTTCAGATTCTAGAGAGCATTTGATTGGACAGAAGATCTGATGAGAAGCTGAAGTGCAGAGTGATGTCATCAAAATCATTGGAGGAAGTGAGAGACTGTAAGTTTCGAATGCTTGTATCTTCTAAATGTGCATTTTTTTCATTGTTTTGGAGGACACTAGCGTATAGATAACAGTAAGGCTAACATATTCATGCTAAAAGCCAAACAACTTTTTATTTCATTGGGACTTAATTTCGACCTTGTATACATCTCTCCGGTCAATATGGGCACCTCGTTCAGTTCTTATACCTTTTATTAGTTAACTTATACAGAACTCGAAATGGTTCAACCAGATCAACGTGGATACTCTAAAATTTTGAACTTTTCCACTGCTCAGATGAATAGGAAGTCTTTTCGTATAGTCACAGCATTTGGCAGGGTTTGTAGACTAGTTTGCACTCTATTCTCATGAAGCTTGGTGGTTCTTCTGTTCTGTCTCATGTGCCAATGAGGTGATGATTTCTTCTCCAGCCTATCTTCTCCGGCTGGATCTTAGGGAAACCTTTCCTTGTCCCTCTGATCCGACTCAAGAATATAATATATGTTCTGTTTATTCCTCGTTCACTTTTCTATAGGGATTTCTTTAAGAGACGATTGAACTAGACATCCTACAAAACATTGGCAATGATATAAACAAATAAAAGAAACTGCAGTCCTATATCAAATGATATACAATTACTAATTAAGCATATTATTAATATTTTATTTATTATTATTATTACATTTGTTGTCATTACAATAATTTATTACAATAATTTCATAATCAAAGTTACATTAATTATTGTTGTTGTATATAATAAAATAATCTAATCAAAAAATTTTAATTGGCAACAAGAATAACAGCAGCAACACTATAACTACTACTAATAATTGCATTGCTAAATTGCTAAATATAAATCAGAAATATAAATATCTGCGCTGTTTCATAGTGAAGGGCAGGAATGTCAAACACACCTGTCTGCATTTTTCAAGTGCTCTTGCAGAGGTTGATTAGCTTGTTCAGGTGTGTTTGATTAGGGCTGGAGCTCAACTCTGCAGAAATGTGGTTCCCCAGGAGCAAAGCTTGTCACACCTTGTCTGCATCCAAATTCACATACTTCCTTACTATATAGTAGGCCAAAAACTGTACGTGATAAAAGAAGTATATCTGAATTCACAGTACTCATAAAAGTCCTTAAAAGTCCCCGGATGACCTACTACGACCAGTGAGATTCTGAAGAGTGGATACGATGGACACTGTACTATCCCATGAGGCCACGGGAGAGGATTTATGAATGACAGTGAAGCGACACAACTGATGCTGGTAGGTCACGTGATAATGACAACATGTTGAATGTAGTAAGATTCATACTACACACATTCATATTATATAGAACATACTTTATTAGCAGTCGTGAAGTAATTACTTATTCAAAATAAGCATCTATTCAAGAGAGTATGTGATATTGGACGAGCTCATGTTGTGAAAGGAATCAGCTTACCGACCAGAACCCTTCACCTACATCCATATTTGCGATGGGGTTTCAATTATCTCTTGTCGTGTAAGTGTAACTTCGCCAATTTTCAACTTGCGTTGTATTATTACTGTCAGTAGTAGCCTATATGCAAATGAACAATGCTTACTCATTCTCTGTGTTACTGGGAACGAGAAATTCATGTTTATTTGTCAGCCAAAATCTATTAACAGCTCCAGGGCTTTTGTGAAGACTACAGATTATTCTTCCACATTTGTTTGTATCTCGCTGGGGTTTATCGCTGAAAATTGTATCGTACTTTGTCTACTCTTTAAACAGCTTAATGTAAAGAAACGGAAACACTATGGCAACATATTTCTTGTTGCTTCAGTCAGAACTGACAGAATGGCAATTTCTTTCAGTTATTCCCCTCTTGGGAATTTGGCCTAAAACACTGTGTTCGTGGTCATTTGAAGTCTTCTTGTTCTTGGTTATTTATATAGCATTGTTAAAACCCAACCACGGTTGAATCAAAGTGCTTTACACAAAAAATTCTTTAAACAAAAATACTACAAACACAGTTTGTTGACTACAAACACAGAGATTTTTCAGACTTCCTGTCGCGGTGTTCTCTCCGTATTTACAATTCTTTGCAGCCTTTAGCCGCTGCCCACACCTGGATCTTTCACTGGAAACTGAAAGTAACTCCCGCTAAACATTTAATCTTTGAATTCTTGCACCTGGGAAGAATACAAGTCGACACCATCATGACTAAAGGTTTGCTAAGAAGTATTTCTTATCAAAGAAAGGTGGTTTATGACTCTGGTAAGCGTATTCATAGCAGACTGGTAGGAGTGGCCTTGGACGGCAACATGCCCAGTGCATTATGGGTGTTGAAGTTTTCCTAAAATTTAGGAAAGGGAAGACATTTTATTTTTTTCACCTTTCTACTGCAAATGTAACCAGTCCTACTCGACCCACTCTGGGTGGGATTCATGAACTTATGTTTAGGTTACAAATCAGTTTTGTCACTTAAAATTGTGACTCACCGGCAATTTGTTGGAATAATAGTAAATCCCTTTACGGCCTCTTAACCACAAACCTGCACCTGCAACCTTATTTGCAAACAAACATTGGGGTTTTGAGATTGTTTTGCCACTTAAAGCGACGCTGTGCAGTTTTGGCAATTTCTTCGCTGTATTCTAGCTTTTTGCTTGTTTCTCTCAGCTCCCCCTACAGCTTCGAAATAGATATTTGACAACACTGTCGTAAAAACTCGTTGGCTACTCTCAGATACTATGGAATTATTTTTGTGCCAATAAAAATGAACGTAACTTTTCAAGAAATCAATAAAAATACAAATTGAAACTGAATAAAATTTCTTTGAAACTGAAAAAGAATAACTCGCTGGCAAATTTATTGACTTCATTTTTAGTACACTGCATGTACACTGCAAATGCGCTTCCAGAGTTTTCATTTACGCTTCTGACATTTTCGTTTACGCTTCTGAAGTTTTCGTTCGCAATTCTGACACAGACCTACCGTGTGGGCGGGCTTAACAGCGGTTTGCTCTCATTGGCTATTGAATCTGTGTGACAGTCTAACAACAGTAGCAGCTGTTTTTATATTTTCATTGATTTCTTGAAAAGTTACGTTCATTTTTATTGGCACAAAAATAATTCCATAAGATACCAGAGGCTAGTAGATCAACGACATCACAGCAGATGGGACATTCTTTAAAACATCTTCTTCATTCGGGTTCGAACAACATGAGGGAGCGCAATAATAACAGAAATTTAGCAGATTTTTTGCCGTAAAGCAATTCGTTACATCGCGAGACCTGATATCACGCGATACTTCCTGACGATAAGGCCGGCGGCCTGTTCAGTTATTACGGTTCAGGTAAATTAAGCTAAAAAACCTGCATAGTTCCCCTTTAAAATTGCGACTCACCTGTGATTCGTTTAAAAAATAATGTGAAATGAATTCCATTGGCTTACTCCAAAATCCCTTTAAGACAAGTCATTTCCCTCGGCGGCCATGTTTGAAACGCCTCTCGGTCATGCAAGTGCAGCTCCTATCTTTTTGAATGGGGAAACATTTTCCAAAACTGCTTACGATTAAATTTCATATTTGAATTCTCCAATGAAATCTGACAACAACTGTCTCATAAATTTAGTTTCTAAACATTCATATCATGACAGAAAACTAAATTTTTCAGGTTGGATCAAGCTAATGCGCAGTGGAAGCGCGTCTGACTGTGTCTATGTGGACAGGAGCTTCTAACGGCAGCTTCAGTGACGCGGTGACTTTACCGATCGCCGACTGGCTCTTAATTAGAAGGCGGGACTTAGTCCGCCATATTGAGCGTTGCACTTTTCCCCATTCAAAACAATCAGAGTGACGCATCTTGTGTAACTCTATAGTCTTTGCTTACTCTCAGTAATCTCTACTGCCTTCTCTGACAGGGCGATCACTCTTCAGCATTGAGTAGTGTAGTCAAGAAATGAGCTTTTTACTTTAGGAACTGTTGCACTCTATTACACCACACCATTCAAGGGCCACATTTACTTAATGCATTTTACAATTAATTTCTAATGAGTTCAGATGTTTGTTTAACGAACCTACGCATATCTTTAGGTAGATTTCTTGTTAGAATAATGCATGTTGGTGGTGTGCAACTAAAAACTAAGAAAGTATACCAACAGATCAAATGTGACACATTTAGGCAATCCATTTTCACTTTTTTCCCCGTTTTAAGCAGCTGGTTTCAAGAATTGCAGGGCTAAGACTGTCACAGCTACCAAACACCTGCAATCACACGGTTTGTAATTGCACATCGCTTAAGCCAAACTTGACGGCAGTGCTTTTTTGTCATTCGGACAGGGGAAATGGAGTTTGATTAATTTGCTGCGCCACTTCAGTAGCCAGGCTGCGATAATGGCAGCAAACTTTTTGCGTATATTCTGCTAAGTACTCACGGATGAATTTATTAATATTCGCTCTTGCCTGGCTGCCGTGACTTTTAAGGAGAGGTTAGACTGTGCAATCAAATTAGTTTTATGTGCGGCACATTAATCCCACCACGACCAAAGAAGCACTGCTTTCTGACAAGCTCCTTTCTGAAAAGTTGACACCAACAAGGAATTTTGAATTCTGTCCAATTGAGATAAGGCCATGTAGACACGCTGGTTGAAATTTGAATTGCTGTACCTGCCAAAGCGTGGGATATTTAGGAGATTTCAGGGACTGGAGGGAGGGCCGTACTTACAAGCGCGAGTCAATGAACGTACATGTGTCACGCTAAATCCAATTCAGCAAAACAAAGCCGAAGCGGGAAACAAGCGAACAGGCTGGCAAACTAAAGTGACATAAGCTGAAATCTATGACAGCTTCTTAGTAAACACTTTAAAAAAAGAAGGCGGTGAAAAAGCACAGCTTCAGAGGAGTGTGGGATTATAAAAAGGCTCTTAATTCGGACCTTCACGATCAGAAGCTCATCTGTCAGAGCACTCTCTGTCTGTCCTTCTCCTCGGGGCAACAGGCATGAAAAATAGTTACCTGTCTCATTTACCTGATCACATGGCCTGATAATGTGACAACGGCAAAGAAAAACAATCCCTGTGGATTTGAAGCAGCACAACTGCTGCTTTCTGACGGCTCTGGGTGGTTTAGTCCTGGAGCATCACGTGTTTGTCTCTTTTATCTGTCTGATCGCCTCATAGAAGGAAAACATTTGTCGTTTCTATGAAAAAATATGCTAATCTCCAACATCTATCTGTGCCTGCTCTGTTTAATGCAGGCCAGACAAAAACAAAAACAGTGCAGCTCAATTGGACGTTTTGTAATGAAGCTTTCCTAAATAAGCGAATGGTTTTAGGCGCAGGCTAAACTGATCGGATGAGAAGGATTGAATCCAGCGTCAGTTTCATGCTGTGGAAAGGACAGTGGTATTTTGGTTGTTGATATTGAAGCGTGCCCTGGGGTGCAGATCGTTCTGTTGGTCTCTTTTACCTGTATATCCTCCATCAATTATTCACCTCACCATCTGCATGCAAGCAGAAACTCTTTCAAGAGAAGAAACGCCTAAATAATTCAACATAAACAGTCTGTGACAAACATGTTTCTGATGTGACGATACATTTTGGGGCCGTTATTGTTTCCTTAACACTTAACAATACCGTTTCATTTGTTCACATTAGTTAACATGAACAATAATACTTCAGCATTAATCATACTTTATTAATCTTGGTCAATGTTAATTTCAATACATTTTCAAAATGAAAAGTTGTATTTGTTAACATTAGTTAATGCACTGTGAACTAACATGAACAAACAACGAACAGCTGGATTTTTACTAACTATATCGATTATTATTTATTATATAATTAATATTTTGTTCAATGGTAAGTTTTATTGTAAAGTGTTTAGGTGTCTTTGGAAAAGCAAGATGTTTTTTTTATATTGGTAACACTTTACAATAAGGTTTATTAGTTCACATTAGTAAACGGCATTAGTTAGCATGAACTAATAATGAACTGCACTTACAGAGAGCATTTATTAATCTATGTTAATGTTAATTTCAACATTTACTGATACTTTATTCAAATTTTGTTAACATTATTTAGTGCACTTTGAACTATGAACAAACAATGAACAGCTGTATTTTTATTAACTAACATTAACAAAGATGAATAAATACTGTAACAAGTGAATTGCTCATGGTTAGTTAACTAATGAACCTTAACACTTAATCTTTTTTTATTAACAACTCATGATTTTGTTTCTTACTATATATTTTTATATATATAAGTGCCTAGACAAATTTTGGAGCCAATATATATAATGGATGTTAATCTTCAACTACGGACTGTTTCGAGGGAATCAAAATGAGCGGTCCCTCATCTCTATCCCGATGCTCCATGGTTTAGCAGGATCGTGGAGGACAGGGGCGGGAACGGCCCACGGACTGACAGGATGATTGAATATAATGCCAGTTCTGCTCTTCTCTTGAAAGACCATCTTTTAGGTATCAGATACCTAAAGTTGAGCTTTCTGGTCAACCAGACACCTCCCCTGGGATCCTCGTGGGCTGAGGGCTACCTCTACCTCACTGGCGGAGAGAGTCACCTGAACCAGGATCAAAGCGCTGCACACACACACACACACACACACACACACACACACACACGCAGTATAGGGAGGTGTGGTGAGGCCCATGGGACCGAGAGCTCAGAGCTCAAGGATCGACTCGCTGCTAACAAGGGGCTTATATGAGCGAGAGGTGACGATCAACACCCGTCCCACCCTGAAAAAAGCATCGGTGAATCTCACGAAGACATCTCCGGGTCGCATTTCAGCCCCGTCACAAAAAAAATCATCATATCATCATCATATCATTATAAATTAAAATCATACATAATTTTGAATGTTTTTGTTGTCTCTTACTGTACGTATGTTCACATGTTGTGTTTTCATGTTTTATGGGGACTTTCCATAATGGTACTGTACATTCTGTCCCCTAAACCTACCCATCACAGGAAAATAATGCATTTATACATGTTTTACATAATTTTGTAAGATTTATAAGCTGGTTTCCTCATGTGGTCCAAAAATGTCCCCACGAGGTCAACAATGACTGGTATTGCTATCTTTGTGGGGACATTTGCTCCTCACAACGGAGGGTTTGCCAGGACCACCAAGGTTGCATTTATTTGATCAACTTTAATATTGTGAAATATTATTACAATTTAAAACAGCTGTCTTCTATGTGAATAATTGTAATGTATTCCTGTGATCAAAGCTTTGGAGCATCATCGCTCCATCTTCAGAGTCACGTGATCCTTCAGAAAACACTTGCTAATTTGGTGCTCAAATATTAATAATGGTTATTATTATTATCATCAATGTTGAACATTTTTTTTGCTGCTTAATATTTGTGTGCAAACGGTGATAAAAAAATCTGTATTTTTTTATGAATACAAAGTTCAAAAGAACTAACATTAATAAAGATTAAATACAGTAACAAATGTATTGCTCATTGTTAGTTCATGTAAATACATTAACTAATGTTAACTAATGAACCTTATTGTCAAGTGTTACCATTATTTCTTCCATGTTGCTGCAATAAGAATAATAATTTTAAAAAATACATTACCACACACATACATATACACATCCTAATTTTCCTAAAAATGGAATCAATTGTTGAAAAATGTAACCTGTTTTTGGGCTGCAACATGACCCATGGATGTCCTGGATGGATTTGGGGATAGAGGGGGGAGGAGGAGAGGTGTTCCCTGTTGTGCCTTCAGGGAGCGTAGGATCACATTCGGAAACGCTGATCTCAGAAAGGTGTTGGCATCTTTGTGTCTCATTTGTGTTAACGAGTAGGTAACATTTGTCCACGGACGCACAGGCCATAATGGTCATTCATTACTTCTGTTTACTGCTATTGTCCCGCTCAGAGACGACACGCGTGTGATTTGGTGTGGGCCTTTTGTATCGCTTTGTGTGGAGCTTGTCTTGTTTATATACTCATTCCCAATAAAAGCAGCCAAAGAGAAATGTTATAATAACCTATTGAATGGACGTAACAATCTTGTTAGATCAGGACCGTATGGAGAAGAAGCACAGATGTAATGACAGCTTGTTTAGGCCAATTTTCCTTAATTGTGTTGTGAGAAACAGCATCTCAGATCTCAATAGAGGAATAGAGATAGATTTGGCTGTTTCCATAGAGTTCATCGTTGCAGATATGCAATTTCATAATGCTTAAATTGCACCTTTTTTCCATTACAGATCTGTACTTTGAAATCTTAATCCTCTATGATGTTAAATAAATACGGTTTAATCTATTTTCATATTTTATGCAAATTCTGTGCGAGTAATATTGCTCTCCGTTTTATCTATGAATACTTAATGGTTGTTGCTTTAGAAATTATTGTTGGCCTGCGGATACACTACGTGTTCAAAGGTCATTACAAGCACTATGCCTTTCAAATGTATACAGTGTACATTAAATAAATAATCGGAGCTGAAATAAGATATTATCTCAGACTCTTCACAATCATTTCTGCTGGCAACCCTTTGCAACAGTATCTTGTAAGATCTAATTAATATATTAATTCAGTCAGTTGATTGAATGGTTATTGTATTTAGTAGTGGTGTTTGGTATTGTTTAATTCTGCCTTCCCATGCGTAATTATCATCAATATTAATAAATTCGACATAAACGGCCATAAAAACTCTGAGATAATTTTGATACCTGAGTTTCTTGGTTGCCTGCCAACGAATGGGACGCTACATTTTATCCAAAATCCATTGGGTATTTACTAATCATCTTCTATATATTTTGGCTTTAATAAGATTTCCCCAAAGAAATGAATCTGCCATCCTCCATGATTCTTATTCTTTCTTTCCTGTTCGTAATTATGACTTCAGAAGTGGGAAGTATAGGAAATTTACGATAGGCTGCATTAACACTTAAAATGTAGGCATGTGAAAGGCCTGTACTACAAACACGAGTTGAGGAGAAACGTGGGCTCTTTGGACCAGTAAACAATTACCTAGTAACCACCCAAATCATAATTTCAACACCCTAGTAACCACAAACAACACCCTAGCAACCGCACAGCAATATCAATGAACCTTAATATAATTTGTACTTGTCTTGGAACAGTTAGCATCCACCTAATCGAGCAAATACCCGGATTTTCTTTTGTTTTTCTTTGTTCTTAGTTTGTCTGTCAATTCATCTGATTCTTCATTTTGTTCACCTGTCGTCATTTAATAAGCTAATTTCCCCTGGTGTATAAATACTTCCTGTTTGGTTCAGTTCAATGCCGGTCTGACGCAGCCGTAGTCAATGTTAGATGTGTTCGTGTTACCTGCTGCCTTTCGAGTTTTCCAGGTCTTCTTATTAAAGGATTATTTTGTGAGATTTCCTGTTTCAAGTCTCTTTGGATTCTGAGACACGTGGCAATATATTAGTTATCTCTGTATCACAAAAATATTGTCAACAGCCAGGGAAAAAAAGCATTTCACCATATATTTTAACTGTATTTTTAGGAATAAAAAGTGTATGTACGTACAGTATATGTATGTGTATATATATATATATATATATATATATATATATCAAATGAATTTGATTACAGTATACAAGTGAATTACAGTATAAAAACGGTACATTTTGGTGTATTTTAGTGCTACTAAAGTGGAGAAAAAAATACGAATTTTCAGAAAACGGCCTTTAGCCATGTGTATTGAACTTGAAATCTACAGACACTAATATATAAAGTGTAATAAAATAAACACTTAAATGTGTATTTTGGTTTTATTTTCCACTAGTCTGAAAAAAACAGACCCGGGCAGGACCGACAGACCCGGGCAGATCGTTGTGGTCTTTGCTGACCACCTTTGGCCGGCGAAGACCGACCGATTCTTGATTCTTGATCTAAAAAAAGTGCATGAAAAAACAGTGGTTTTGACTGTAAGGTGTCGCCTTAATTCATGTGGAGTTAATCAGATCCTCTGATCAGGGTTAAACATCACACCATTAGTGCATCCCATGGGACCATCGTGTCATTCCCTGACCAGCATACTTCCAAAACAGGGAGTATATTTTACTCGAACAGTCACTTAATGTGCCGGAGAAGAAAAAAGAAACTTCTCCACCTGGAGGACGGATTACTCGTTTTACCTGAATGTAATTCAAGATCCCTCTCGTAGATCTAGGGTCTATCCATTTAATAGGAAGTATTAAATTAGCAGGGCTGACAGGGCAGACAGTGATGGGTGCGAACGGGCTTCCAGAGCGCCCGATGATGGCCGAAAAGTGTGTCAGATACCGGGGGGATACGGGCCAACAGTATTCATGAGAGCCGGGTTGCATTACTGGGTGGAGCTGCGCCCTGCCCTTAAAAACATGTGAGAACTGAAATCTGGTCCCATCCGCAGGATAAAACACGAGGAGAGAGGGAGTAGGTGAGATAGGACTTAAAAGTGACAAAGGAAATGAAAGGGAGCGATAGAGGGGTAAATGGAAGAAGACAGAAAGGGAGAGTAACTACAAACGGTAACTAGGCCCTCCAGCCAAACTCCTGTAAGCACCACCCAGCACAGGGTCCCTGCAAACCAGCTGTCGTGGTCGGTGTAATGCCCCGGAGACTGTGCGTGTGCTCGGCTTAACGCGGCCAGCGAGATACACCACCTCCAGATGGGAGACCGAGCCGTGAATCCTGAACAACGCTCGACACATTCAGCCGACAATCACCACATTCACGATTTGAGGAATGTTCTTGGCTTGACACAAGTCCAATTATATCCATATTTGTGGCATCATGTCAATTGCCACTGAAAATAAGCCTAGTGCTCGTACAGTATGTGAGCGTGAAATCTGATGGCGTTCTGAAATATCAGCATCGCATTCTCATCATTGCCTCAAGGGGCACTGTTGTGGACATTTGTGTACGTTCTTCTATGATTGTCCACGATTTTCTCTTTCAGGTTGACTTCTGTCATGGCGGAGCAACAGTTAGCTATAGTTACTTAGTCACCATAAAATCAAAATGGACAATTCTTATTTTTTTATGGAATACTGCAGTTTTTTTATTACAAATACTTCATCTGCGGACATCATTGTTTATTTATTTTTATTTAATTTAAATTCATGTTCCTGGTAATCTTGAATCAGAATAACTTCCCCTCCCTCTTGCCAACTCTATAATTGTATTGAGAAAACAAAACAAAGCAAAAAAAAAGAAAAGCTAAATAAAACATTAAACAAAACACATCGTTAGCCTCATAGCATAATTGCATAATTGCAAAAACACTGAAATATAACTTAGGCAATTATGCTATAAGGCTAACGACATAACAAAAACAAAACACAGAACAAAACATAAAACAATTGTTTTTTTTACTGAGGATAGAAAAAGTGGACTTTTATATAACTTTTTTTTGGTATAAAGTGGTCTTTAAAATTGAGATTTGGACAACTTCACAGCTGAATTAACAAATTTTTAAGTAGGAATTCCTGTATGTGCTTTAAGCCAAATACAAGCTTCATATTTCTGCTTTTAAACCTTCTGGAAAATTGACTTAAATTTTAAGTGCAATAGGCTAAATCTGAGAGAAATTATTTTGTTGATATTCAAGTTGAAATTATTTTCTGAGGGAACATTATGCCCCAAAACAAGTTCTTCTGAACCCAGAACTTAATGTCAAATAAGCCCACCTCAAAGTTTACAGTGTTTGAGATGTTTGACTTCATTGACTTTATTTGCACTGATATTTTGTCTATCGGATGAAAATCACAAGATCTATTAATTAGAGGCAACAAAAGCAACATCATTTGAGGAAACGTTAATGTCCATTGCACACATGTTTTTTTTTTTTTAGTGTTATAGGCTGCTTGGATCATCATAATCATTAGCAGATACCAATAAGTAAAAAGAAACACACAATACTAAAATGCAACAAAATTCCGATATTTTGATATTAGGAGTTGTGCATTAAAATAAATCTTCAAATATGCAAGTAAGCATTCAACCAAAGCTTAGAAAAAAATAGAAAGGTCTTCAATAATGTTGCTTTGGTTGAAGACACTCATGTGGAAGTAGACATAACTTTATACCTGCCAAGATGTTGATATTAGCCGGGAGGGGTAAAAGTGTAATTGGTCCATCTTATTTCCAGGCTGACAGGTCGTGTTTTAAACAGATGAGTGTACAGTTTCATTACATTAACAGCATCAGTGTCTGCTCTTTGAAGCTGTGCCCTGGCACTTAGTAATTTGGTAACAGGTTGGAAGTGGGCTATGGGGTAAAATGAGACTCTGTTGTCTTGGTAACAAGTATCCAGGTCTTATTTTTGAATCAGGCACAAAGCAGAAAGTGAAATATTATGTACATTTTGGTGTATTTAAGTGCTACTGAAGTGGAGAAAAAAACTTATTTTGAGAAAACGGCCTTTAAAATGTGTATTGAACTTGAATTCTAAAGACGCAAATAGATTAAGTGTAATAAAATCAACACTTAAATGTGTATTTTGGTTGATTTATTTCCACTAGTCTAAAAAAAAAAAGATGTTATGAAAAAAAAATACACCTTAATCTAAAAAAAAAAGTGTGTGAAAAAAACAGTGGTTTTGACTGCAAGGTGTCGCCTTAATTCATGTCGAGTCAATCAGATAGTTAAGTGTGTTTTTATCAAACCTAGACTGTAATTTTGGCATTGCTTTCTTATTCATTGCATTTAAAGAGTACATAGACGATTATGTAAAAAAATGACAAATTCTAGTTTAAAACACACGAGACAAATTCTTCTAAATGAAAGCTTTAGCATAAGTTCTGCCGGAAAGACTCAATTGTTACCTCCACCAAGATGGTCCCTTCCCCTCCATCCTCCCCACCTCCACCAAGATGGTTCCTTCCCCTCCATCCTCCCCACCAGGACCAGGATGGTTCCTTCCCCTCCATCCTCCCCACCTCCACCAAGATGGTCCCTTCCCCTCCATCCTCCCCACCTCCACCAAGATGGTCCCTTCCCCTCCATCCTCCCCACCACCACCACCAAGATGGTCCCTTCCCCTCCATCCTCCCCACCACCACCACCAAGATGGTCCCTTCCCCTCCATCCTCCCCACCACCACCACCAAGATGGTCCCTTCCCCTCCATCCTCCCCACCTCCACCAAGATGGTCCCTTCCCCTCCATCCTCACCACCACCACCAAGATGGTCCCTTCCCCTCCATCCTCCCTACCTCCACCAAGATGGTCCCTTCCCCTCCATCCTCCCCACCACCACCAAGATGGTCCCTTCCCCTCCATCCTCCCCACCACCACCACCAAGATGGTCCCTTCCCCTCCATCCTCCCCACCTCCACCAAGATGGTCCCTTCCCCTCCATCCTCCCTACCTCCACCAAGATGGTCCCTTCCCCTCCATCCTCACCACCACCACCAAGATGGTCTCTTCCCCTCCATCCTCACCACCACCACCAAGATGGTCCCTTCCCCTCCATCCTCCCCACCACCACCACCAAGGTGGTCCCTTCCCCTCCATCCTCCCCACCACCACCACCAAGATGGTCCCTTCCCCACCATCCTCCCCCTTCCCCACCATCCTCACCTCCACCAAGATGGTTCCTTCCCCTCCATCCTCCCCACCAGGACCAGGATGGTCCCTTCCCCTCCATCCTCCCCACCTCCACCAAGATGGTTCCTTCCCCTCCATCCTCCCCACCAGGACCAGGATGGTCCCTTCCCCTCCATCCTCCCCACCACCACCACCAAGGTGGTCCCTTCCCCTCCATCCTCCCCACCTCCACCAAGATGGTCCCTTCCCCTCCATCCTCCCCACCACCACCAAGATGGTCCTTTCCCCTCCACCCTCCCCACCTCCACCAAGATGGTCCCTTCCCCTCCATCCTCCCCACCTCCACCAAGATGGTTCCTTCCCCTCCATCCTCCCCACCAGGACCAAGAGGGTCCCTTCCCATACCTCACGAGGGGTCGGCTGCGTCCCTGCCTTCGTCTTCAGGGAGGAAATGCAGTGTCCAGACCCTCAGATTGTGAGCTACGGACGGGGCCTACGCCAAAGAACTTTATATCATAATATTGCTTGCTGGGCTGTTAATAAATGGTTAATTGTTACAGTATTATTCTCCCGAGTCTTTCTGGTAGAAATGTAGTTTGTATTCATGTTTAGTTTTCATATGGTTCATAAAAACTATTTTCAAACCAATTTTAATTTAAGGGGCCATATGTAAGAATTTTCATGTATTAATCTCATTTTATTAACAAAGTGTGAACAGCTTGAAACATCTCCTGACTTCATAGGTTACACCCCCCCCCCCCAAAAAAAACAAAAAAAACAAAAACAAAAACAAACATTCAATCCATTCAATGACACTTGAAATGAATGCTTATACAATGTTCAGGATAATGTCGAAAGAGCTATTTTCTACTGTAATGTCAGTGTGTCATGCAAAGAAAATAAATTAATTTAAACTATAGTCTTAAATATCCAGATCTATATAGTCTATTGTCTCAAATATACTTTATAATCAAACAATCATTTACATTGCTATGATCAACTTCTTTTTACTTTTAAACGAAGAATGGAAAAGAACTTTGCCGTGAGTAAACCGGGGCCTTGAATCACGTTCAGTCTCTTGTACATTATGTGTGCACGAGTGCTAGCGCAAGCAGTAAGTTGTTGTGGGCAGTTCACTTAACGGCCACCGGTGGCGCTAATAACAAGGGTTTCTCAATATGCCCCAATAAATTGCCAAGTGGTATAACCATCAAGAAAAGGTCATTGTCACATCCGCCCAGTGCGGATAAGGATCTGCCCACAGCGGACCGAGAGACCCAGCTTATTCCCACCAAGGAGTACAAGCCTGAGCCAGAGCCAGTAGCCACGTCCGTCCCGGAGGAGAAGTGCTGGTACTGTCCATCCCTAGTTTGTTGTTGACACCAGTCCTGTCCATCACAGTCTGTTCTTTGTCGCCACCATCCTTGTCCATCACGGAGCCTGCTTCCTGCTTCCCAGTCTTCCTCTCCTGCTCACTCCACCGAAGCCAGCCATTCTGTAAGCATCGCCACTGCTGATTCCTTTTAGCCCCTCAGCTCCACCATCAGCCCTGATCCACCTCGGGGCATTCGGTTCCCAGCGCTGCCCTGAAGTGAGGAGTCCCGAGCTCCGCCTCATTCCTCAGACCTCTTAGTTCCACCTAAGCCCATCGACCAATAGGCTCCTCCCAGGCTCCTCACTCGCTGGGCTCCACCTGGGACCATCATCCCTACGCTCCACCAGGCTCCCTCGTCCCACCGGATCCACCTGGGACCGTCATCCCTTCGGCTCCACCAGGCTCCCTCGTCCCACCGGCTCCACCTGGGACCGTCATCCCTTCGGCTCCACCAGGCTCCCTCGTCCCACCGGCTCCACCTGGGACCGTCATCCATTCGGCTCCACCAGGCTAGGCTCCCTCGTCCCACCGGCTCCACCTGGGACCGTCATCCCTTCGGCTCCACCAGGCTAGGCTCCCTCGTCCCACCGGCTCCACCTGGGACCGTCATCCCTTCGGCTCCACCAGGCTCCCTCGTCCCACCGGCTCCACCTGGGACCGTCATCCCTTCGGCTCCACCAGGCTAGGCTCCCTCGTCCCACTGGCTCCACCTTTGTCAACCCCTCCCTCTCCACTGACTTTCTGGCTTTCTGCTGCACTCCATCCCTCCACCCCTACGGCTCCGTTGGGCTCCTCCATCCCTCACGCTCCACCAGTGTCCTCACTCACACTGGCGTCGTCTCAGTTCCTTGGCCCCCTGGCTCCAGCTCAGCCACTCATCATCAGGAACCTGCCTTGGTCTTCTATCCTTCGGCATCATAGGTCTCTCGGTCCCATGGACTCTGCCTGGGCCTCTACATCTCCAGGCATCATTGCTGTCAGTTGGACTCAAAGGGCCACTGTGGCTCCTCCATCAATCACTGCCGCCATGGGTCACCTCCCCCATGACATCTCCTGGGTCGCTCT
The DNA here is from genome assembly GCA_031834385.1 of Semotilus atromaculatus. Lineage (NCBI taxonomy): Eukaryota > Metazoa > Chordata > Actinopteri > Cypriniformes > Leuciscidae > Semotilus > Semotilus atromaculatus. Next base: position 27,102,170 of record JAULUF010000013.1, on the reverse strand, counting down.
GGGGTCTTGTCAGCTGTCTGTTCCTCCTTGGATCCTACCATCATCCACTCCTCCACGGCTCCTGCCTCCGTCAACTCCTCCATGGTTCCTTCCATCATCTCCTCCATTGCTTCTTCCGCCGTCTGCTCCACCCTGGCTCCTCCCCTCTGCCCCCCTATGGGTTTCCAGCTCCTCACCAGTCGCTCGTCTACCTCCTGAACCTCCACCCTTCTTCCCTCAAGCCATCCATCACAGTGCGAGGCCATATCTTCCCAGGAGGGGTTGTTCTGTCACAATCTTTGTGATTCGTTTCATTTTCATGTTCTTTTAGTTAGTTTCTCTTCAGTTACCTGTTTCCTTTGATCTAGTTTCCCACCAGTCATTACTTGTCATGGACTTTCATTCAATCATCACGTCTGTTCGTTATTTAGTCATCATCACTGAGAATTTAAGCTCCTCTTTGTATTCAGTTGAGTTGTCCGGTATTGTCGTGTGTCGTTCCTACACGCTGTTACGTTGCCGTTTGCCTGCTAATTATCTGTGGATTACCTCAGAGTTTGAGTTTGTTTTATTTAATAAACCCTTTTTGCATCTTCATCATTTGGACTAAACCATGATAGTAATAATATAAGTCCTTTAGACGGTGGATGTTTATTTATTTGATATTTATTTATTAGATTTTAAACATATTTTACCAGTTAAATCTGAGCCATTCTGAACTAATCATGTCATGTTTTAAACTTAAATGGCGTGCTTTTTATAAAAGAGTTATAAAAATATAATGCCAAACTACTTAAGTTTTTAGAATTTTAACCTTTTAATGAGACCTTTTCTTCTCAGGATGTACCTTAACATTTTAGGCTGTATGCAACACACACACACACGCACACACAAAATCTAAAATATATTAATCATAGAAGAGGTGTATTCACTGTCTTTATTAGACTCAAGTTAATAGACTCAAAAAGAGTGCATGACTTAAATTATCCAATTTATTCTCATATATATACACAATATAGTGATTGTTATAAATACTGATTATTAAATTATTGTAATATAAGATATTGTATTGATATGTAACAAAACAATAAAGCAGCACAACTATTTTCAACATAGATAATAATCAGAAATGTTTCCTGAGCAGCAAATCATCATATAAGAGTGATTTCTGAAGGATCATGTGACACTGAAGACTGGAGTAATGATGCTGGAAATTCAGTGATCACATGAATAATTTACATTTTGAAACATATTCAAATAAAAAACTGTTATTTTAAATTGAAATAAAATGTCACAATATTACTGTTTTTACAGTATTTTTGATAGTCTTTGAGGAGCAGAAGAGATTTCTTTCAAAAACATTAAAAGTCTTAATTATTCCAAGCTTTTGACCAGTAGTGTATCAACAGGTATTCACTGTAAGTCATTGCCTCAAACCAAACTGTCAGCTCTGCTGGAAGAATGTCTTTAACACAACAGTGTGATTTCCTGAATGGTCATGATGACAGCGACTCAAAGAGATGTTAAAATGTAATCTCACACTCTTTCTAATAGCAGCCTTAAATTCCCCACATTAAAGAAATGACACATGGCCACATCAGACAAAACTATCACCTTTTCTATCATCTTCAACATGGCGGGAACACCATATATTTTCAAATATAATAAAAAGAGTTTTTAATTTGATGCTGTACCTAATATCTGATATAAAACTATAAGAAGTTTCCATGTTCCCCTTTCAGCTCCCCTGTAATAACATTGCACATTCTGGGGTGTTCAGATCGATTAGGCAAACTTCAGAGGCAGTGGCCTGATTGGAGAGGGGCATTGTGGGTAATTAGAGATTACTTACCTCTGAGTAGTTTGTATCATGACTGAGGGTCAGGAGCGGGTCAGTGCACATGGCAAACTTAAGGAGGCTGGAGATGAGCGGGTGACGCCGGCCCTGGCCAGCGGAGGAGAGCACAGAGTGAACGAGACTTGTGGTCGGGCAATGGCGACAGCGGCGTGACACTGTGTGGCAGGCAGGGCGGCACTCAGGAAAATTAACATGCAGCTGCGCGTTGGTGCCACAACGCGTTCCAGACACCTTCAGTCGCTGACCCGTTTCTGAACCCAAGTCTGCTGACCTGTTCTTATTCACTGTCTACATTTGAACAATGCCTTCTGTTAGAACTTTTTTTTTAAAAATAATTAATATATTTATCAGTTTATATTTGCATAGACTGTAGAAGTTTTTGCTGGTGTCAAGAAGTCATTGTTACCTGATATGACTTATATGACAGATGTAAATTTATCCAGATATTCATTCAAAACTTTTTATATTTTATGCAGTCATGTTAAGTAAAAACGTAAATGTTTACATAAAGCACATTTTTAGGTTGCATGACTAAACTTGTGTACTTTTTACAATGATCAGATAAATATACCTCATAACGACAAAGCAAAACATTTTTTTTTTGCATTTCAATCACTATTAATTAAAAAAAGTACTTTGATTATTACAATCATTAGTATTGTTCTATTACATAATATTAATTAATTATATAGTAATTAGTATTTTATATATATATACATGTTATGGGCGGTTTCTCAGAATTAAGCGCACAAAGACAAATAAATCAGGATATAGTCTTTAATACAAAACTCAGAGGAACACTCTGGGAAACGGATCACGCAACACCAGACACGCAACAGGACATTACTGAAAATTAACATAAAGCATACCCCTAACATAAAGCCCACTTCTGGAAAGGCGTGTCCTCACACTTTACAGGCTACAACTGAGGAGGGAGGGCGGGGGCTCTGGAGGAGGACATGGAAGAGGAGAGGGAAAAACAATGGGAAACAGAACAGTCCATGGTGGAGTAAAGGATGGGGGGAGCCAGGAGCAAGAGAAGCCAGTTGGTGGTACAGAGGCCAGCCAGGATGAAGCCCCAGGGTGGAGTCGAGGCAGCGAGGCGCAATGGTGGAGACAGATGAAGAGGGAGCCACTGGAGATGGAGACCCAGGTGAAGCTGACGAGACGAACAGCCCACAGGATATTGCTGGCATTTAAGACCAAGGTGGAGCCTCACGACGAGCGTCTGAGGTGGAACCAGGGAGCCTGGGGACTGTGGCGGAGCCGGTAGAACTGAGAAGACAGAGCCAGACGGAGCCAAAGGTGCAGGCAGGACGATGTCTGACCAAGATGGAGCAGGAGGGATGAGGAAGCCTGGTGGAGCCATCAGGACAAAAGGTCCTGGTGGAGGTGATGGAGGGAGGAGCCAACTGGAGTCGACAGGCAGCGGTGGAGTGACCGGCTCATAGACTGAAAGCGGAGCCAGGGGAACCTCCCAACTGGGTGGAGCTGGAGGACTGAATCTCCAAGGCTGTGCCTCACAAAAAGTTCTAGGAGATGCAGAGGAGCTGAAGGGGGAGAGGAGGCTGGGAGGGATCACAGGGAGCACAGGCGACAAGGGTCCGGGTGGAACCGGTGGAGAAACAGGAGATTCAGGACTGGGCAGGACCAGAAGGGCTCGTCCATCACGGCAGGCTGATCTACATTGTCTGTGGTACGCTCTTGCTACTCCACCATGCAGCTTGGAGGCGGTGGATGGCTGGTTTCTGGATGTGGAGTTGGGCTGGTCAATGTTTACCAGCACCCACTCTCCGAATGTGACAAAAGTCTTCCTTTGGACTCTGCTGGAAGCGTGCCTTAGACCGCTCCCTCAGGCTCCAAATCATGACCAGAGACAGATAAATATAGTCAGCTGTTTAAAACAAATAAAGAACCAATAGAGGAGAATAGTTGCGCGAACAGCGGCATTTTCGTGCAGTGTGCAGTGGGCCTCCAGGAGCAGGGTTGAAGACCTCTGATTGTTCTAAAAGTTTTCATTGTCTGTATTTGTCTGTGTTCGAGTCATTAGTTGTTAGTTCTCACCTGCCTCCCAGGAGGGGGGACTTATATTAGGAGTATGTTTGTTTCATTGTGTTTTGGTTTTGTTTTCCCTGTTAGTTTCCATGGTTTCTAATTTATCACACACCTGTTTCTGTTCCAGTTAATTACCTCACTCTGTGTATTCAAGCCCTTTGTTCCTCTCAGTTATTTTTTCAATCTTGGTTAAGTTGAAGTGGTGGTACTATTCCATTTTCCATGTGATCTCTCGTGTGTTACGTTTTTGGATTTATTCATTAAAGAAATGTTTGTAAATATCTTCTTCATCACTGTGCGACTACTACAGCCACACCACTATAGACCAATTTTCAGTTGGTAAATGTAGTGAAGTTTTTTGTGGGCGGAGCTTAGGTGGTGGCAGAACGATCCCTCTGGCCGCTTCACTAACATTAGTTTGCAAGTTTTGTTAGTTCGTTTTTTATCAATGACTGGAGAAAATCCGATTTTATTTAATGTGCAAAGTCACTCACTGTCCAGGACCACGATTGTTATTTGCAAAAGTTAATTTTAACGGACGGACCCAGATTGGCTGACCCATAACGTTACACGCTCACTCAATGGATGGACGATCTGACAGGATTAACGTTAACTCTACCGCCGGTTGAGTGGCCTGACTTCTACACCTGATAGAGAAACTGAGTGGAAAAAGTGGGCATATAAATCTTTAGATGCCTATAACTATGTGCTGAATGCTCATGTACAAGACTTGTGTGGTACGATCCGCAGTTCTGCCTAGCCAGCGCCAGGAAGACGTGACATTACGGTATAATTTTAATGATGTGAATATTTTCTAGAAATAAAAATTCCAGATACAGCATATTTATTTTTCATCGATTCTTGCACCCAACAACACAACAAGATGACATTTAATAACAATAATAATAATTTAAGCTCCTATTATGTAGCCGAATCTGTGCTGGTTTGTGTTGGCCGCCTCCAGTTTTCCGTTCGTTTTGCCACCAGCTAACGCTGTGACGTAGGCTCGAAATTGGTCTATTACACCAAAATATAATAAAAGAATTACATAAACAATATATATATATATATATATATATATATATATATATATTATAATTTTTTATGTAATTATTTTATTCTATTTTATTATAAATATATATATATATAAAAATCAGTATGCATTCATATTGTCAATATGAGGAATGCTATATACGTTAACTGTGATCTGGCCATATATGCATATGTATAGTTATAATCATACTTTTTACTTATATATTTATATATATATCCATCCCTGGATCCCTAATAATTTCAGGTGGGTTTATCAGATATAGATAATCTCATTGTGAGAGAGCAGGCATGAAGAGTTTGATAGGTGTCATTTGATCAATCCCATGAACCATGTCGAGGGAAATACGAGAGTAAGGACTCAGGTTTCAGCAGAGTAATTAGGTTTCCCAGTCACTAATTACCTCCACGTATTACAAGGATGATTGACTGTCATTTAAGCATTTTAATCTGGATAATATTTTCAGGAATAGCAACTGTTTGTCAGAGATATTAGCATAAGTTTACATGCTCAGATCTGAGAAGAGACGAACTATCTTGATTTTGTGATTTTCCCATAATTTCATGCAGTTTTGGAGTTTTTTTTGACTTTCAGTTTTATTTTTATATCGGCTCAGTCTCATTATGTACACAATGCTGTTTAGCAATTCCGTGTAAGAAGAAAGTGTGTGTAATGCACTTTTTTAACAGCACTCTGCTACTTCTACTACTACAAAAGGCTTTAAAACAGAACTTCAAGTGCTTAACCCTTATTATTTATTCATCCCTTCAAACACATCATCTAGTAACTGAAGAGGGGTTAATAGCAGGCTTACTCAGGTTTGTTGTCAAAAGTGGCTTTAACTGTCCATGAACGTGTTAGAGACAAAGCGCGCGGTTCGCTCGCCTCCTCCCTTACCGTTCCTAATGTCCCTAACATGGGCGAACTGCTCTCAGTCTATGGTAATCAAACACCGCTGAAGTTATTTGTACTGTCAACAGAAGGACCTCATCCAAACCCGAGCAAGCTTGGTGTCCACCTCTGTGCTTGACATACTTATCTCTGGACAAATATTGCATTGTTAAATGTTGTCCTAAAAGACAACGGTTCAACAGTGAAGCTGTATTTGTGAGATGAAAAGGATGGAAAAAGGTTCTTCAGATTATTAAAACGTTTTTTAAAGAACTTTTCACTACAAGGTTTGGTAACACTTTATTTTGATGGTCCCTTTTGAACATTCTGTTGACTATAAGTAACTTTACAACTACATGTCAATTAACTCTCATTACAGTATTAGTAGACTGTCTGCTTAATATCTACTAACTCTTTATTGTGATGCTCCTCCAACACACTCTACTGTAACTTTAGTAGTAACTTTTCAACTTAAGTAACTTTTCAACTACATGTCAACTTATTCTAACCCTAACCCTACCAGTCTATTAATTCTCAACTAACACTAATGAGAGTTAGTAGACGTGTAGATGCGATGCTACTTATAGACAACCGAATGTGTTAAAGGGACCATCCAAATAAAGTGAAACCCAAGGTTTTTTAGGGAACCCAAACTGTATATATTCTACACTCTTACAAATAAATGATGGTTCCATAAAGATCCTTTAACATCTATGGAACCTTTCCATGGCACAAAAGGTTCTTTATAGTGGACAATGTTCTTCAGACAGGTTCTTTGGGGAACCCAAAATGTTTCTTCTATGGCATCACTGCGAAAACCCCCTTTAGAACATTCGGAACATCAGGAACATCAAAGAACATCAGGAACATCAAAGAACCATATAACCAACTCAAGAACCCTTTAGGGTATACATAGTTGTAACAAAGTTAAAGGTTTAGGGAAAATGGAAGTGGGAACCGGCAAATGATCATAAACATAATAAAACACAACATAAATGTCCCAGGCCTGGTCCTCTCTCGTCCTTCACTGTCATCCCTCCTCCTTTCATCCCTCTGGAAGTCCTCCGTGAGACTCGAGACTGGTGTAACACTCATTAGCACTCGCGCCACAGGCCTCGCTCCGTTCCCAAAGCTCTCGGCCCCGCCCCGCTTGACACAATAATACACAGCCAAGAAATTGTTCCTGATAAGAACATGATTCTTTACTGACACTGAAATTCTTCTAAGAACCATTGAAGAACCTCAAGTTTTATTTTGTTGGATATACCCTTGAACACATCTCAACAACCCTCTCATCAGTCTGTATTTACACATGTAGAGCTACTGCTTCCTCTTCATCCAGTCGTAACTGTCTCATCATCTCATTAACAGCACGTCTCCTTCTAAAATTAGAGGTCGTTCTCTCATTTTGCTGCTGTTTGATCATATTCCTTCTGTCTATTGATAAGAGTCTGAGAGAGAAGACACGGGACCCTACGGTGTCAGTGTGTGTCACGCGCACGATTACGCCGGCTCCTCAGACACGCTCTGCGTTTTCGGCACACAGATTTTATTAATCTGTCCTTTGGGAGCTTTCCATGCTGCTCAATAACTGCCTTCAGATCCCACTAGACACTTGAGCGTGATAGAGAGCGCTTCTCTCTCACGTATCCCCTCAGCTTCTTACCAGATTAACCGCACAATCCATTAATAACAATCTTCACCCTACCCATCCCCCAGCTCATTTTGAGCACTTTATTTCAAGTGACATTAATTTTAACTGCGAATACATTGGGGGGTGTAATGACAGCACAGATATTAATTAATTGCATGTGTAATTGCAAAATTAAGTTTTGGAAAGTTGGTAATGATCTGTGGAATTACAAGATGGGCTCACATTATGAGGGAAAGTGGGACTTTTGACTAGCCTCTGCCTCGGTTTCTCCGCCAACGATTCTTGTGTAATCCAGAACCGGTTACTCGGTGGCCGTTGGAGGTTTTGTATCCCTCGGTAATCTTCCTGTCATGCCTATCACTCATGTCTGACCATCAGTTTGTGGGAGAAATCCTCCATTGATTTCAACTTTGCCACTTTAATTAACTTTGGCCTCAGATAATGGGGATCTAACGTCAACTCTGGGAAAGTTGGAACAGTTGGATGAACGTTGCTAATTTCTGGTTTTGTCTGACAGTGGGTTGAATTGGATGTGAAAACCCAGTCTGAATTGTTTATTGTCTTGAGTATTTGGGAGCAGATGTGTGGTGGTCCTGCTATGGTTTGATATGAGGACCGCCATTGTTCGGATGACGAATAATTTCTGTGGGTAAGAAGGACAGAAGTGTCATTGGGTACGTAACGGGTTATCACAGACGATTCATGTAATTGGAATGGTTTTGGAATGATTTCTGCACCACAGGAATGTAGTTACTCAAACGATTCAAAATTGGGAGTTCAATATGGTGAATCAATCCGATTTGAGTGAAATACATCTTGTGTGTCAAAATGCCCAAAGCTTTTTTGAAGTGTAATTAAGACCAAAGTATCTTTTCTGTGGAAAACTTTCTTTTGCATTTGCTCTAACAATAATCAAACTTCTGTAGCTAATAGTAGCTTTGTCGTCTTTGGCTTTTGGCTTGCTTGGTTAGTTGGGGACTTTAATATTCAACAATATTATTGATCTCCTGCATTAACACCATTATATGAGAACTGAACTGAGCTGGACGATGACATCACGGTTTTCTCCAGAGCGGCTATATATATATATATATATATATATATATATATATTTAAATGAACTGAATTAATAACTTCTCTACAACAAAAACTATCACTGAACTCACTTAAACTGGACTATGACGCTATTTTCTTACAGAAACAAACTTTGTTGCATTATTTTCCTGTTATCACTTTAAAGCTGCTTTGAAACATTTAGGTTGTCTTCATCCATCTTAACTCAACCATGTTACTAATTATTAATGTAAAAGAGTCATTAACGTTTTCTCTGTTTATTACATAAATGTAAGGCTTTTGATTTTGCCATTTCATTTCGAAATTATGATCTTTCCTGGAGAAGCAGTTAATATTAGTGTTATATTGCAACCCTGTTAATTTTTTTTCCACCATAGTCAATAATGAAATATCTCATAACAAATATGTATTTAATTCCTTTAATGTCTTTAAAGCTGGACAAATACAGTTATCTGAAGGTGCATTGCCTCTTTTTGTCGTATACAAAACAGAAAATGTAAACTAAATAATAAAAAATATGACTCTAAAATCCCAATTGATAAACAGAAATTATTATTATTATTATTATTATTATTATTTAGTTTATCCAGTAAGATCTTATTGATTCTTATAATATTATTATTTAGGATTGCTTCCAAATTTTTTCCTTTTTTTTCCTTTCACTGCTTCAGAATGGAAGACTTTCGCCAAACAATGCTGGCATTTCTGCGTGCGGTACTTGGAGAATCCAGCGTCTCGTAGTAACAGCTCACGTGTTGCAGCAGTGCGGTATGGGCCGAGTTAAAGTCAAGGTATAGTTCCTCCATTATCTCTACAACTGCATTAGCTCCGCCGTGCTCCGCTGCCCCGGCCCTCGGGCAGTGAAAGGGTTAAGTGCGATGCTCCTGATAGTTTGTATGTTTCTCATGCAGTTCTGTTTACCCTGAGAGAAAGGCTTTTATTCAGGGGGGAGGCTCATCTGTTTGTTTCCCAGGAGTGTCCTCCTCTACAGGTACAAATGACTTGTTGTTCCCGCATCCCGTCTGCTTCCTTGGCGACGGATAGACGAGAAGTGCCGTGTGAGCGAGCGAGACTCGAATGTGATCTGGGTCAGGCCTGTGGCAGGCCGTGGGGACATGGACACACCTACACACACCTACACACACACACACACAGAGTCGCTCTCAGGCACATACTCACACACACTGGCCATGCCAACCCCGTTCCCAGCCTCCCATCCTGACAGCGGGACAGGTGAACCACACGACCCACCACAGCTGCTCTTCACGTGTTGCAGTTTATGCAAAGTCTGTCCACCGAGAACGACCCTTTACACGGGATGACAGAGGAGATACTGTACTTACAGCTCTGTGAAAACCGAGAGCCTGCGGCAGCTTCTCTGCTGTTGTGTGGCTCATCAACACTGAACACTGCCATTAGTATAACTGCACTGTGAGCGACCAAACTAACTAACAAGACCACTGTATTAATGTTTAAAACCTTGTAAATACAATGTTATACTGTATAAATGCAGTTCAGTCATGAAACTCTATAGGTATGGAGAAAATATATTAATATAATAAACTATGACTGTACCAAACAGTCATCTTAAAGGATTAGTTCACTTTTAAAAAAAAAACTTTTGCTGATAATTTACTCACCCCCGTGTCATCCAAGATGTCCATGTCTTTCTTTCTTCAGTCGAAAAGAAGGTTTTTGATGAAAACATTCCAGGATTTTTCTCCATATAATGGACTTCAACAGGACCCAAACGGTTCAAGGTCCAAATGACAGTTTCAGTGCAGCTTCAAAGGGCTTTAAACGACACCAGACGATGAATAAGGGTCTTATCTAGACAAACCATCGGCATTTCACAAATAAATAAAACAGTTTAAGTTTTATAAGCACAAATGCTCGCCTGACGCTTCTGTCCTGACGAAAATTCTCTTTTAGCCTTTTTAATATTAAAACACCCAGGATACGCACACGAAATGGGCATTTTAAATGATAAACTGACACAAAGACATTTGAATATGTGTATATGGTCCTCCTTCCTCACATTCGTAAACACTGACTCGGTACTTCCGCCTACGCGTGACCTTTTGAACGTAACTGTGTATTACGTGAGTCACGAACGCGCATCACAGAACAGAGCAAGGCGAGCATTTGTGCTTATAAAACTAAAACTTTTTTATTTATTTGTGAAATGCCGATGGTTTGTCTAGATAAGACCCTTATTCATCGTCTGGTGTCGTTTAAAGCCCTTTGAAGCTGCACTGAAACTGTCATTTGGACCTTGAACCGTTTGGATCCTGTTGAAGTCCATTATATGGAGAAAAATCCTGGAATGTTTTCATCAAAAACCTTCATTTCTTTTCGACTGAAGAAAGAAAGACATGGACATCTTGGATGACATGGGGGTGAGGAAATTATCAGCAAAAGGTTTTTTTTAAAAGTGAACTAATCCTTTAAGGTATCGAGCAGTATTATGCAGTTAAGTCTTTAAAATATCTTAAAATAACAATGATCTGCTGTGTCGTCAAAATCGTGTTGCATTGTGGGATGTGGAGCTGCCTGAAGTGTACATCAGAAGTTTCCGTCGGGCAAGATTCGGTCAACAGGAACTTTCCTTGCCCGCCTGACGAAGTCCAGCACATCAAAATGGCGGCGGGGATTCCTCTGAGATGAAGTGATTAGGGAAGATCGCCAGCGTGTGTCGAAAAACGAAGTTGAACTGCATTGAAAATCATTGTTAACAATGAGTGTTCTCTCTCTTAGGAGATGTCGAGCAACCTCTTTGTTTAAATATGTTTTAGCTTTTTCCAAGTAACAAATAATTTACTGTAAAGTGGAATTGGACACACATCCAACAAAAGATATGGAAAGCATTTTCTTCTCATTTCATTATTTGCATGAACCATTTCTCTCTGCTGTTCATGATCCTATCATCACAGACCTGCATCTTTCTGTGCTGTGAACCATCTCACCATCTGATACCGCCCCATATCATGGTGCCAGCGTGGCACTAGAATACACAATGTACACAATTTTAGTTTTTGGAAATACCCAATACTCCAAAACTAGCCATTAAACCGCAATTTGATACACTATTCTGATATTTTTCATGTATATTACAGTGTTTTGGTCTGTTACCACCTGCCTTTATTTCCCTGAGCACAGAGTTAAGCATCCCAAACTGCTCCGGTTGTGCGAGAAACCTCCGCCAGATCTAAAGAATCTGATAGAGGGATGGACTGTTGCATTTTATACACAGTTTACACCTTTTTTCTTGATCTTTGAGCTATGTAGAGATCGAGTTTCCAGCGAAAGAAAGGCCAGGGGACAGAGGAGAGGAAAAAAGCAGGGCTCTCTCAAAGCTGGTTGGGATTGAAAAGCGAGACCGGTGCTGACAGCTAAATGCGCTAATTTTCTTCTGGGAGCTGGGTTTGTCTTTCCAGAGCACTGGGCAATCGGCAGATACCAGAGGCCTTGTACCTGTTCAGTGTGGAGATGTCAAGCCACCAGACGAGAATAGAGCAAAACTTTACCTTTACCTCTCGTATTGTTGACAGGCCAACCTGACTTCTTGCTAAAAGGCAACTGGATGAGTTTACCTAAGCTTTATTGCATGGCATATACGCTATTTTGAGAGTTAACACTACATAGGGCGGGGAAAGTTTTTCACCACTATGACACCATTAATTTGATGTAATTATTGCCTATTTCCAATATGAAGGCTAATGTGTGTGTTTTCTACTTATAGGCTGAGAGAATACAATGCCCGTGCAATAATGAGCCAGAAGTTTTTTTTTTCTTTTTCTCTTCCCTCTTGTGTTAAAGCTGCATTAGAGTAGTGATTACCTATAATATAGGCTCTTATCTGCTCTGGGTACTGCTTCATTACACCCACTGTATTCCTTACAGTGCTATGAAACCTGAATCAAAGGCCCGTTTTAAATGTTAAGAGCTAGTTTGGATTCATCTGAACTTACGGACACTGGCGCACAAAGCAGCATTCACTACAGTAAGCCTCAGCAGGAGCCAGTCCTACGCTTCATTTTTACACAAAATAAAGAATTAGAAAAAATATTCACAAATAGTATAGACAACAATAAATATATGATATTTATATATTTTTTTCTAACTATCACTTTACTACCACTTTTTTTTTTAGCATATCAGTTAAGCACATCATTGATGAATAAAAGTAGTCATTTCTTTACGAAAAGTTTTAAATAAATAACTGACCCCAAAATTTTGAATGGTAGCGTTTATTGTTACACAAGACTTCCATTTTAAATAAATGCTGTTCTTTATAAAAACTTTTTATTCATTAAATAATCCTGAAGTAAAAACTATCACAAGTTATCAAAAAAATGTAAAAATAAATATTAAGCAGCAACAACTGTTTCCAACATTGATAATAAATCATCACATTCGAGTGATTTCTGAAGGATCATGTGACACTGAAGACTGGATGAATGATGCTGGAAATGCAGCTTTGATCACAGGAATAAATTATATTTTAAAGTATAATAAAATAGAAAACAATTCTTTTAAATTGTAATAATATTTCACCACATTCTTTTTTTTATCAAATAAATGCAGGCTTAATGAGCATAAGAGACTTTTTTCAAAAACATTACAGGTAGTAATATATATATATATATATATATATATGTATATATGTGTATATATATATAAACAGTGTATATATATATATATATATATATATATATATATATATATATATATATATATATATACACTATACCATGGCTTTAACCAACGTAGTACATCTAGTATTTTAATGTGCTGAGGTTTCATTTATTTAATGCTTCAGAACCATTAGCATACAGTATGTGTGCTTGAGCCTGCTTCATAAACAAGAGTTATAGAATAATAATAATTCACTCACAGTACAGTACTGTGTGTGGGGTTAGTACTGGTCCCTCAGTAGTGTGTAAAGTGTCACTAGGGGGCAGTGCCACTGCGCAGCCCCTACTGAGTGGACAGCCCAACAGAATCACTCTCATTGTGTGTTGATTACTTGTTTATCAATCAACACACTCAGGCAAGGGGTTGTTTAATTTAAAAAAAGTACTTGCTACGTTTCATTTTGCAATATTTATTTAGATATTAACACTGCTATTGTGTACAAAAGCTTTAAATAACACAAATTTAAAAATAAATTGTGTTTTACAACTGCTCATATTATTTTTTCTGTCACAGTGATATATTTAAAGACCAAAAGAATATCAAAATCATCAACATTTGTAATCATCCATATTTACATTATTTATAGGCCTGTTTTCATCTAAACTAAATTGAAAAAGGCAAAAGGAATGACTGACGTTTGTGTATTTAAAGTGCGCCGTCGTTTAAGGGTTTCCAAACTCTTCCCGGTGACATCATTCTAGTCACAGATGTTTTCTCCACTTTAAGGAGAGGACAAAACAGAGCAGTAAACCCGGGCCAGCTTGTGGTGAGGCCGTTACCCACAATCCACCGAGGTGCTGGATGGTTCCCACTAGGTTCTGGTCGGCTTGGAAACGGCAACTTATTAATCTTGTGATGGAAGGCCAGCTGCAACCGCGGCAGTAACCGCATTTCTCCATCAACCTGCTTCTGGGAGTGGCTAGTTCGCGTTTAACTTGATTTCTTTCGTTTGCTCGCTTTGTGCGTTCGTTCGAAGCACAATATTCTGGAAACGCGTCACTCTCCGGCCTGGTAATCACCTAAAACCCCACGAAAACTAGACTAACCGTGATTCGAGCGTGGTGTGTCATCCTTTCTTTGGCGTTTCCCCCTCCCGTTCCTCTTTTTAAAACCGTGCTGATTAGGTTTACTAATTCAGAGAGACTGCTTAGTTTCCAACTTTAATGATATTCCCCCGGCATATCACCCGCCGTTGCCTGGAGACCGGATTTGAGCGAGGCCCCTCATTCGATTCCCACACATCGGAGCCCTGAAAAGCAATTTTTTCTCCTTGAGCTTTTGATGGCGTCTCCTCTGAAACCCTTCCCCCTGCTGTGTCAGTATGGGTGGGCAGAGCGCTGGCAGAATGGGCCGGGAGGTGAAGGGGAGGCCTGTGGGTTGCTGGTCACACATCAAGGCCTGAAAACAAAGGCCCCAGGAACCTTCCTTACAAACACAAATTCGGCTCTCTGAAAGTAAATGTGCGAGCCTCCGTCCCTTAAAGTTGCAGATATCGGCGCAGGAAAAGTCCGCGCTCGAAATGCTGCTTCGGCCGGCAACAGGTAGTTTAGCAAGACCGAGTTGGGAACTTTGTAAGTTGGGGCCTTGGTACGCGTTTTATGGTTGTATTGATGGAAAGTGTTTGCTTCCCATAATATTCTTCACCTAGGAGTGTGAACAACAAGAAAAAGTGAAATGTTTGAAAGTTGTGCTTCTACAAGAAATGTCTCTTTTATGGGATTTAGGGAACTTTGTGAGATGTGGCCTTAATTTATGGATAAATTTTGTGCTTCAATCAAATTTAATCGCTATGATGCTTGATTACACCCCCAAAAAACTAAAAAGTACCTATTTCCCAGACAGATTCCTTTTATTCTTCAATAAAATTGTGGTTTTGGGAACATGTGAAAATGTAGATTAGATTCAGATATGTTTGTTTCCAGTAAAATTTATTCACTTCGAAGTGTTAACAACAACAAAAAGTGAAATGTCTTTGGATTTGAAAGTTGTGCTTCTACAAGAAATGTCTCTTTTATAGGACTTAGGGACCTTTGTGAGATGTGGCCTTAATTTGTTTAAAATGTGTTTTTTTAATCAAATTTACTCGCTATGATGCTTTAGATGGTGATGCTTGATTCACAAATTTTAATACTCCCAAAAAAAAGAAAAAAAAGAATTGCCTCTTTCACAGACAGACCCCATTTACTCCTCCATAATGCTGTTAACCATCAAAGTCTTAAGAAGTTTCTAAGATGTGCTCTTGGTATAAACTCAGAGATAAAGTTTTCATCTTCTCTTCATCATTTTAAAAGCAACACAAAGTTAAATGTTCAGAAATTATCTCTTGAGCTGTTTCCGTGGACAGATTCCTCTAACTCCGTCCCATTTTGTCCCTGTCCATGAATGGAGCGTAAATTGTTGAGGATGTCCCTGCCACTCATACGAGAGCGTGGAAGTTTCATGTTGCGCGCAGAAAGAAAGGCAGCGTTTGTGCGCCCCTTATCGAGTCCCTCTCGTCATGTAGGCCACAAAAGTGATAAGAGCAGCCGCACCACAACAAGGAGGAGACTGTTTCCGCACATTTCCAACACAAAATAAAGTCCTCCTTCCTGGAGCATTCATGTTTGCCGTTTTACTGCTTTTGTGTGTCATGATCGCTTACATGAACACACAGAGATAACTGACGGCGCACCCTCCAGGATAACCAAGACCGAAACACTGGGCGTTTTTAGTTGTGTGCTTGTAAAATTAGATGATTGTTAATACTTTTACCCTTTTGCTTTTAGAATTGCTGCATTTTCAAAAGTAAATGGTTTTGGGATATTACTTGTGTAGTAAAAATGTGTTGGGAAAAGTGTGGATGAAAGTGATTTAGAGAGCGAGGAATTGTTGTGAACAATTCAGATCCTCAGTATTGTAATGTTGATTCTACATATACTTCAGTGATCCGGTGAAATTGGGCTGCATTTCCCAACTGGAGTACCCAACCCGTCCCGAGCCTGGATAAGAACCACCTCTAGATGCCTATAGGCTGATGTAAGACTCTCAAATGAGGTCATAGATTAGCCTGGTTGCCAAGCGCTGGCCACTCAAACTGCTTTCCACTCCAGTGCTCTGAAACTCTCCGAAAGGGCCATTTGAAATTAATTAAAACGTGTTTTTGCTACTTAGAATTGTTTCTTTGCACTCAATTTTCAAGACTAGTTTTTACTTTAAAATTATGAGAACTTTCTCATTTTGTTTATTGCTTTTAATTAGTTCATTAGGTCATATTATAAAAGTACATTTTGATTTCAGGGAATTTGTTAATCAATGCATTCAACAAGTGTATTGTGAAGCTGCGCTTTCAGCCATGGAAGACTCAGGGATTTGAATTATGCATTTCAATTTAATTTTAGGATGATAGATAACTGTGGCCAACTTAGACTTATCAATAAGTCAGATTGGAAATCCCCCATTAAGATTGAATGTGAAAACTAAATATTTAGTGAATTTGTTAGTCTTACGTGAAATCACGAAATGTATTCCGAAATGGGTTTTTCCCAAAGAATAGTTTAACAGTTCCTCATAACTGATTGTAAAAATGTAAAACATGAAGTAAAATTGGGTGACACTGTATTTTAATGGTCCACTTTAGACATTCTACTAATTATAAGTAACTTTGCAACATGTCAGTGAACTCTCATTAGAAGGTTACTAGAAGAATTTCTAAAATGTTACATAAAATTGTACTAAAATGTTTACCAAGTATGAATTGATTAAATAAACTTTTGTGACATCATTGTTCTCTAGTATTTTGAAATATTCTGAAATGTTTTTTTCCCCAATTAATAGTTTTACAGTTCCTGGTTGCAAAAACGCAAAACATTAAGTAATATTGGGTTACACTTTATTTTGATGGTCCACTTTAGACATTTTATTAATTATAAGTAACTTTGCAACTCTCATTAGTAGTATTAGTAGAATAGCAGACCGTTAAGGTTTGGGTGAGTAGAATAAGTTGACACGTGGTTGCAAAGTTACTTATAGTCAGAAGAATGTCTAAAGTGTTACATACAATTATACTAAAATGTTACACATTTGATTAAAGGAAAATTTTTTAGAAGAGACCACAAGCAGATTTATTTTGTTATACAACTATAAAGTTCAACCTAGTCCTTAGAAAACATGAAGAACTTCTATTTCTACCAAAAAGTGGAAAAAGAAAGAACCGAAAGCCCGCATCACCCCTGCCCCGCTGAGGAGTGTACCGATGGTATCTGGTCAGCGGTACACAGACACATTCAAAGTGCAGCATGGGCACTCTGCCATTGTTTCCCCTGCACTGAACATATTGCCGGGTCCAATTGTTCTCTTTATCTCTGTGTTGGGGCTGAAAATAGACAGACACACTTGTGGGTTTTGTGGCACATGCACTGTGATTTTCAATAGCTGTGTTTTCTTTTACTCTTTCTCTTGTTGCGAGTAGTGGAGTGAAAGCCTGAGTCTTGTGCTGTTACACGAAGACGTGGATTAGAAGCGATTGATTGATTGGTTGGATGGACGGTTTCCTCTCCATCACTCTTTTATCATTGCATAATGGATTGTGTAGATGTAATGTGATGCCCTTTGGCTTCATGAACCATCCAACACTTTTCTTCTAGAGTCTATAAACCCATTAGGGCTTTTTGAGTTACATTGTTAAAGACATTTGTGTAATCTAGAGCTGTCAAAGTAAGCGTGTTAATGCATGCTAGGCTAATTATGTTTAACAACATAATTTTTTTAAGCTTTTATTCATTTTGACGTTGCTGCATTCCGTTCTGTGTGAGTTCTAAAAACTGATCGGAACCTTCAGAACAGTTTGGAGTTCCACTGTGCAAGTGTCTCTCTCTCTCTCTCTCTCTCTCTCTCTCTCTCTCTCTCACTCACACACACACACACACACACACACACACACACACACACGTCATTTTTATTATTTGTATAGTGTTGTTAAGAAAGATACAAATACTGGTAACACTTTACAATAAGGTTCATTAGTTAACATTAGTTAATATGTTAACTAACATGAACTAACCATGAGAAATACATTTGTTGCAGTATTTGTTCTTTGTTAATGTTAGTTAATAAAAATAGAGTTGTTAATTGTTTGTTCATGTTCGTTCATAGTTCATTAATGTTAACAAAGTATTAGTAAATGTTGAAATTTACATTAACAAGCATTAATAAATGCTGTATAAGTGCAGTTCATTATTAGTTCATGCTAACTAGTTTAACAGTTTTTGCCACTGTTAACTAATGTTAACTAATGTTAACTAATGAACCTTATCTGGTTCACTTTACTGGTTACACTTTATTTTACGATGTCCTTGTTACATATGTTACATGTACTTAGTAATAACAGTAAATTATGCATAATTACGTGCAACTAACCCTCAACCTAACCCTACTCTATCCCTATAGTAAGTACATGTAGTTACTTAATATTACTCTGTACTTAAATATATAATTACACTGTAACAAGGACACCTTAAAATCAATATTTTTATCCACTGACAGCCCTACTTGTATCATGTTCAAGATTTGAGATAATTTCTCAAAATTATTGTTAACAGTTCGCACTGATGCATAAAAGAAAACCAAACAAGCTTTAAACTTTTAAAACATTTTCTGCTGTGAGATTTTATAGAGCCTTTTTGAGATCCATCAGCTTCTCTTGCCTCTCTTATTCATGCTCTGGACTTTTCACAAGTTTGATTAATCAAGATAATTAATTTCTGCAGCAAATTACAGCATTCGCTCCCAGCTTTTACTCTGAGTGAACGCTGTTTTGACAGTTATTCACATTGGTTGTCTTCAAGCATGATTCGCTGCTGTTTAATGACAAAGATATCATGTGGCGCATCTTCAAACATGACACTGACATGTGGTATTTAGTCAGTCATTTTGTAACAAGTAAAATTGCACTTGTATGTCCTTCGAGTGTTTCCTATGATGTAAACGTAGGCCACCACTCATTAATAATGCATTTACCCCCAAAAAAAGAGAAGAAAAAGACAATTTTAGCGAGCTTTTGAAAGTCAAAAGCAACAAAAGAGACAAAGAGCCATTGTGTATTTACAAAATTAAACAGCCCTGTCATTGTGGCGGAGTGAGTCATTTTTTGAAGGCAGAAAAGTCGTATAAAGCGGCAATTTCATTCTAATTTCATTCCAATCTGTTTCTGAAACAATTGAAGCAGGCATTTGATGTGTTTATCTCAATGTGTAATTGGGTATTGTTCATCTCTGAAAAGTTTCCATCAGCAGCGAAGGAGATGGTGAAGAGAGCGCAGTTTTAGAGTAGGAGGGAAATGCGCTTCAACACTTCTTATTGCACATGGAAATCACACTACATCTTGTAATTGCCATTCAAAGCTGTTTCCAATTAATTTGAAATGATTCTGGGAAGGCTTGGAGATATTTTTATGAATATTTAAGGATAGTGCTACAATAATATATACACACAAATGTGAAATTTGGCCCCCAAATGTTTTTGGGACATAATTTCACTTATAATATCTGAATGACTTTGCAATAGATGCAAAATGTTCAACCAATTGGCATCTGATTAAAGTAATGCTGATGTATGAAGACACAATGCATTAGTAGAATATGATCATAGTTAAAGTGATTTATTTCTATTTGATGTCTCTTCTGCTGGCCATAAAGCCGTTCCCCTGTGTTATGTGTGTACAGTGATGTATAAGGAGATTGGGCCGCCACTGTTTGCTTTGCAGGTGTTTGATTGTCAACAAAGAAATCTCAGAGCAACTAAATTGGAAAGGAGAAAGGATGCTGTGCAATGCTAGCATTTGTTCTGCAGGTGTACGATTATCGACAGAGAGGATCATTTACCGTGCATACACAACTGCCTCCGCGAACCATTGCTAAACACGTAATATTTCCATAATGCCGAACTCTGACTGGAGTTGATTTGCTTGAAAGTGAATGTATATCATTATCTGCGCACATCTCCTTGAGTCTGACATGTTCATTATACAACCGCATCTTGAAGAAATGAGTTTTGGAGTGGAATGAGCAGTATTTGATTTGATTTGATTGATATTTAATGTAACTTAGACTGAAAAAAGTGATCAGTTGACTTCACTTAAAAAAGTAAGGAAACCTTAAAATCATTAAGAAAATAAACCATGCATAATAAAAAAATAAAAAAAAAGTTATGTGAACTCGATAATTCCAAGTTACCCTGAAAGTGAAAGTTATTGAAACAAAAGAAAATGTGTTGAGATCTTTTTTATTTTAAGTTGGACTAACTTACTTAAAATGTCAATCTACTTAACTTAAAACTAACAGGTTTATCTGAGTTCTGTCAACTTACTTAAATTGAGGAAACCTTTTTCCTTGAGGAAACCTTTTGCAACCACAACTTATTGTGTATGTGTACTTATAATTCCCTTGTGACAGATTTTACATAATCTAATTTTATATATTTCTTTAAAAGTCTACACAAAAATTGTTGGCTACTAATACATTTGTACAAAATTACAAAATTGTTAAAAACTGTTTATTCCTTGTAAAAAGTGATCAGTTGTCTTAACTTAAAAAAAAGTGAGGAAACCCGTTGCCTTAAAATTATTAAGCAAATAAATTGAAAAAAATAAGATATGTGGAATTGTTAAGTTTACATAATTAAGATAGGGAGCATTGCAAAAACAAATTTGTTCTTGAGTCTCGAGTCTGACATGTTCATCGTACACCTGAATCCCAAATAAATCTGTGGGATAAAGGAAGCCTGAAACTTGCACCAACACGTGAACTGTCAGGTGTGAGGAGATGATATAAACCATGTCACTATGGAAACAAAATTGTTAGAGCCTTGAGAACTGCAAAAGCATTAATATACTCAGAGCTGTGCTCTCTGTATTGATGCAGTTGATTAACATTTCACATGAGCTCTTCTCGTATGGCATCAAACGTTTGTTTGTGTGTTTATGTTTATGTGTGTGTGTGTGTGTTAGATCAAAGCGGCACTGACCCGAGCGCACAGATGTGTGGAGAGCACACACTGCTCTGCTCACACTCATGACAGCATCTTAAGCAAATGCAGCTTTGTGTACATTTCTCAGAGTGAGTCTGGCCGTGTTGTGGGACGTCCCGTGGGGCTGGGGTCTCGCTGAGCTGGATTAGGGGGTTACATCCCTGGCGGCAAATAGGCAAATAGATAATTAACTCCACCAAATCAGCTTGTGTTGTGAAGACACCATTCAAAATACCTCAAGTGACTTTGTCTTCCCATTTCTGCCAGTCTGAGTCACCTGGAATCTCCTTTGACTGATCGATGTTATTTCGTTTTATTTGCATTTGTTAAAATAGTCTACCAAAAATCTCAGTGCCATGATGAAAAACAAAACAATAAATAATCCTACTGTAACGATGCAAAATCCCAACATCGGCATAAACAAAACCATCAAACTAAATCAAGAACTCACAATGACTGAACTAAAACACAGGGCTTAAATACAAGGGCAAACAAGCTAAACACGATAACAAGGGTGCGTGGCTAATCTGAAACACCGGGAGACTAGTGGACATAACAGGAACTGTGAATCATGACACCTACATTATTAAAACTGTGTAATATTTTATTTCTACTTCATGGCAGTTTGTTCGAACTACCGTTAATATAGTTAACCATAAATTACAGTATGTATGCTGAAATACAGTAAAAAAAACAACAAAAAAACCCACATCAATTACAGAATCACCACTGAGAATGATGGGAATTACAAATAAAGTGGAATACAATTATATTACAATACAAAAGACATGAAACAACAGACACACACACACACACACGCACACACACATATGAAACAAAACAAAAAAACAAACAAACAAACGGCTGACATGTGGCCTGCCAACGCTATCTCACGACCAATTCGTACGAATTTGTACGAGTGATTAAAAGGTGGCTAATTCGTACGAATTAATACGACCTCACTCGTACGGATTCGTAAGATTTGTCTCAACCCACGTGATGGGTAGGTTTAGGGGCGGGGTCAGGGGTAGGTCATTCTTATGAATTTATACGAATTTGGAATTCGTAAAATATGTACGATTTAGCAAAAATCCTACAAATTCGTAAAAATTCGTACGAGTGAGGTCGTATGAATTGTTACGAATTAGCCACTCGTACAAATTTGTACGAATTGGTCGTGAGATCGGGTTGGGCCTGCACATGTTTTCATGTCCACAACTGTTGTCTTAGAGAAATGTAGAGTTGTAATCTTCGCCCTATTCTAAAGCCAGGTAGATGAGATATTAGTAAAGGATTAATCAAGGATAATAAATAAATGCGACTCGCCTGTGGTTTAAATGATTTCAGATTAATGATCTATGGAGATGCTAAGAGCTTAATACAGGTGTGCTCTTCATTACCAAACATTAAAGAAAAGAATTAACATTGAATTTAACAATATGTCATGAGTTGCCACTGTTTATTTTTGATCAGCACTTATCAATAGCATATTAACAAGGCCAGTCATATGAGAAGAGCTGCAGAATTAGCGTCCATACAGGACTCTGGTCTCCATGGCAAACTCACAGGATCCTTTCTCTCCAAATGCTGGATTTCAAAAGAAGGGCAATTATTTGCTCAGTATGTGCCTCTAATCCTGCTTTATCTGCATGGACACCACCTGAAACACTTTGATCAGAGATAGCGCTGTTTATCCACAGATGGAGAGTGAAAAAAACAGAAATGCTTGCATTTAACTCCTCCCATGCCATGAAAGTGAGAAGATCCTTTTTAATGTTGTTGATTATAAGCTCTTCCCTCAGTCCTCTTGTAATGAAATACGTCTCTCCTCACTTTTCCTCTGATGTTTTATTTTTCCAGACTTTTTTTTCACGTGGACTTTCATTTGACTTCATTACGGGGTTGATGTCATTACTCAGCGTTGGAGAGGGAGACTGCTAGCGTTTCTGCCTGGAGGGTATTTGACATTTACCTGAGTGAGTCAGAGATGATTCATTTGCCCCTGCAGGTGTGACACACAACTGTAAATAGGCCACACAGTATCGCAAAAATGCCACCGACACTAATAAAGTGTTGATGTATGAATACACACATTAGTAAGTGGTGCTTTTGCTCATAGTCCGGGTTAAACAAACACATTACCCTAATTATCAAAGTTTGGCATGTAACTCATCCCGTCCCGTTTGTGCTATAGACATGAATGATACTTCAAATCATGCGGCTTGTTCGTATTTATGAGTTTTACCTGGCTGAGAATAAAACCAGTACAAAAGATTTAGGTTGAAGGAGGGACATGAGCAAGTTAGGTGGCTCTTTTGACTTTGGCCTGTTTTAACAACTAGTAATAGATTAATAAATCATTCAGGACAGTTAATTGGTGGATGTGTGGTTATTTTGATGGCTGATAAACAAAAGTGATCATTAAGCATTAAATACATCATCAAATACATTTCATGATCATGTATCATTAAATACATAATCTATTTAACAGTCAAAGAATAATCCTTGAAATATTGTAATATGTATAAAATAGGCCTATAATTTATGTATTGTAATATTGCAAATGTATAAACATTGTGGTAAATTAAACACTGACTACTATATTACAGCAATTACAGAATCACCTCAGAGAAGAATGCGATTTCAAAACATTTAAATAAAAATAATTTTGCAATGCAATAAAACACAAAACAAAATAACTCATGGGCTTTTCTTTATGTAAGCCTACAAAAAGTCAATATATCATCAATATTTTAGGCTGGCGTATGACCTGGACATGCTTTTGTGTGATTCACTGATACATATTCATATTCTGTGATTTTTTATTTATTTATTTTTTTTATTAAATATTGTGCAAGACAAAACAAGCCAGAAATTTTCTGGCCCTAAAAATAAGCTTTTCTATATGCAGAGTATTTCTAATATATGCAATATATATTTTAAATGCATATTGTTTTTTGAAATATTATATAATATTATATATACATATATGATTTTTTTTAGATCTTTTCTGATTGTACTGTATATCAGCATTATATTGGCCATTGGCCAGCCTGCTCTCAAGATACTGATAGCAGTGGAAACTACTAACAACTCAAAACACCCTAGCAACCACACATAACACCCTAGCAACTGCTAAGCAAGGTGCTATAAAACACTCAGAATACCTTAGCAACCACACAACAACTCCTTGGCAACAACACATTGTGACTTTTATTTAAATTAGTTGCTTGAATTGTTTCACCATTTAAAAAGCTTACAAATTATCAGTCGTTCAATCTATGCTGCCAATTCTGAAACACAAACATTAGGAGTTCAAAAGTGCAGGATTTGTAATTTCAAAAGTACACTTTTAAAGAAGACATCTGAGATGCTGACTTTTTCCTGGTTAATAAATCTCAAACCAACAGATAATGAAATTGACTTAGTTATAAAACCTGAAACTGTTTTACGTGTACAGGACTACACTTCTGACATTCAAGGACTGTTTGGCTACATTAAGTCAGTGTTTGAATTTGACAACCATATTGTGTGACTTTCAAACTATCAGACAGACAAGGGAGGATCAAATAATGTGTGTATGAAGTCAAACCCCTTATTTTGTCGATCCCTTAATGTTTGTCTTTTTGCTCGCAATTTTTTCGAGATTTTTGTGTTTTCACTTGTATACTGTATGATAGGGGTGCTGTTACAGCTGTATGATTGGGGCGCTGTTATGGCTGTACAATAGGGGTGCTGTTACGGCTGTACAATAGGGGGCGCTGTTACAGCTGTACAATAGGGGTGCTGTTACAGCTGTACAATAGGGGCGCTGTTACAGCTGTACAATAGGGGGCGCTGTTACAGCTGTACAATAGGGGGCGCTGTTACAGCTGTACAATAAGGGGCGCTGTTACAGCTGTACAATAGGGGCGCTGTTACGGCTGTACGATAGAGGGTGCTGTTACAGCTGTACAATAGGGGTGCTGTTACAGCTGTACAATAGGGGTGCTGTTACGGCTGTACAATAGGGGTGCTGTTACGGCTGTACAATAGGGGGCGCTGTTACAGCTGTACAATAGGGGTGCTGTTACAGCTGTACAATAGGGGGCGCTGTTACAGCTGTACAATAAGGGGCGCTGTTACAGCTGTACAATAGGGGGCGCTGTTACAGCTGTACAATAAGGGGCGCTGTTACAGCTGTACAATAGGGGCGCTGTTACGGCTGTACGATAGAGGGTGCTGTTACAGCTGTACAATAGGGGTGCTGTTACAGCTGTACAATAGGGGTGCTGTTACGGCTGTACAATAGGGGTGCTGTTACGGCTGTACAATAGGGGGCGCTGTTACGGCTGTACAATAGGGGGCGCTGTTACAGCTGTACAATAGGGGTGCTGTTACAGCTGTACAATAAGGGGGCGCTGTTACAGCTGTACAATAGGGGGCGCTGTTACAGCTGTACAATAGGGGTGCTGTTACAGCTGTACAATAGGGGGCGCTGTTACAGCTGTACAATAGGGGTGCTGTTACAGCTGTACAATAGGGGGCGCTGTTACAGCTGTACAATAGGGGGTGCTGTTACAGCTGTACAATAGGGGGCGCTGTTATGGCTGTACAATAGGGGGCGCTGTTACAGCTGTACAATAGGGGGCGCTGTTACAGCTGTACAATAGGGGGTGCTGTTACGGCTGTACAATAGGGGGCGCTGTTACAGCTGTACAATAGGGGGCGCTGTTACAGCTGTACAATAGGGGGTGCTGTTACAGCTACACAATAGGGGGCGCTGTTACGGCTGTACAATAGGGGTGCTGTTACGGCTGTACAATAGGGGTGCTGTTACGGCTGTACAATAGGGGGCGCTGTTACAGCTGTACAATAGGGGTGCTGTTACAGCTGTACAATAGGGGGCGCTGTTACAGCTGTACAATAGGGGGCGCTGTTACAGCTGTACAATAGGGGTGCTGTTACAGCTGTACAATAGGGGGCGCTGTTACAGCTGTACAATAGGGGTGCTGTTACAGCTGTACAATAGAGGGTTCTGTTACAGCTGTACGATAAGGGGTGCTGTTACGGCTGTACGATAAGGGGCGCTGTTACGGCTTTACGGTAAGGGGTGCTGTTGTACGATTTGGGGTGCTGTTTCGGCTGTACGATAAGGGGTGCTGTTTCGGCTGTATGATAAGGGGTGCTGTTACGGCTGTACGATAAGGGGTGCTGTTACGGCTGTACGATAAGGGGTGCTGTTACGGCTGTACGATATGGGGTGCTGTTTCGTCTTTACGATAAGGGGTGCTGTTACGGCTGTGCGATAAGGGGTGCTGTTACGGCTGTACGATAAGGGGTGCTGTTACGGCTGTACGATAAGGGGTGCTGTTACGGCTGTACGATATGGGGTGCTGTTTCGGCTTTTTACGATAAGGGGTGCTGTTACGGCTGTACGATAAGGGGTGCTGTTACGGCTGTACGATAAGGGGTGCTGTTACGGCTGTACGATATGGGGTGCTGCTTCGGCTGTACAATAAGGGGTGCTGTTTCGGCTGTACGATAAGGGGTGCTGTTTCGGCTGTACGATAAGGGGTGCTGTTACGGCTGTACGATAAGGGGTGCTGTTACGGCTGTACGATAAGGGGTGCTGTTACGGCTGTACGATAAGGGGTGCTGTTACGGCTGTACGATAAGGGGTGCTGTTACGGCTGTACAATATGGGGTGCTGTTTCGGCTGTACGATAAGGGGCGCTGTTACGGCTGTACGATTAGGGGTGCTGTTACGGCTGTACGATAAGGGGTGCTGTTACGGCTGTACGATATGGGGTGCTGTTTCGGCTGTACAATAAGGGGTGCTGTTACGGCTGTACGATAAGGGGCGCTGTTACGGCTGTACGATAAGGGGTGCTGTTACGGCTGTGCGATAAGGGGTGCTGTTGACTATTTCATTTTTTATTTAAATTTGTTTTGATTTTCTTTTTAAATATGCTTTGAAAATGCTAAGGCTTTTTTTTCTTTCAAAAGTAATCTACCAACCATTAAGTTGGACAAAATAAAAGAATCAAGACACGTTTATTCATAAATCCAGCAAGCCCACGGAAGCTGCGGTCTGTGCCAGCCCTGAGGTAACGGCCTCAAACAAGGCTTCCTCTGTCAGCTTAAACGCTGTCCTGGAGCAAAACTGGCATTTCATCTGACGATTGGAAAGGATAGGCTAGCACTGAATGACATGTCTTTCTTCCTCCAAACCAAATGACATTTCCCCCCTCTCCTACAGACCTTAACCTCCCCAAACGCTCCTCCACGCAGCTCGCTCTAACTGCTGTTTTGACATAGATTATAACTTTGCATCTTGGTTTGTGCATCCCCACGTTCTGACAGCCAGATCACATTAGGCTTCCCAAATTATTGAGAAAGGTGTCATATTTCCCCTTGTTGAGCTGTCTGTATTTCTCGTTCACAACTCGTTTCTTTTGTCCATTTTTCAATCTCACCAGCACATGCCTGGAATAGCGAAAAGCAACATTTTAAGTAAAAATTTTAACACATTTTTGAATTGATGAAAATACAATAGTTCACATATGTCTTATTTTGCACTCAAAAAAATCACAGGTGACCAGTTTTATTGCAAAACAACTTTCCCAAAGTTTGTGGGTAAACAAGGAAATGTTTTTTTTAATTTTTTTTTATCAATGCTATGTTGTTTGTTAAAATAGCAAAATGCTTTTAAAGATATAAACAGGAGAGTTCCAGTTGAAATTCTAAGAGGATATTTTGAAGATATCTTGGTAGATGTTGGTAAACAAATAGTTTGTTACCATTGACTTCCACTGTATGAAAAAAAAAAAACATCCCTTTAGTTGCTTTATCAACTGTTTTAATTCAGTAGGCCTAATACATTTAAATACAGATCTGTAGAGCAAACAAAAGTTCAAGGTACTCCATATTTGGAAATGTAAGTTGATAATCTATTATGACTAATGTGCTTTTGAAAGTTAATCTGCACATAATTCACATTAACCTGGTTCTGTAGCTCTGTAGAAGTTGCTGTTAAAGTTTTGCCTTAATTGAATTTGTGTTTTGTGACTAACCGGATAGTAATTGGTTTCAGCAGCGATAGGCTGTTTTCCTTCATGTCTGATGATATAAAATGTGATAACAGGAAATGTGCAACCAATGACAGGAAGAGCTGCTCATTCATCACTGAAATATTGTATGAATTATCTGTGATTCATTCAGCTGTTCAAGGCTCCCCTCACAAAAATTACATTGGCAATTGATTTGCTACTAAATAATACCATAACATGGTCGCAACAGTTATTTTTACTACTGTAAGTCTCATATTAAATTAATATAGAATCTTTTTTAAACACAGTAAGAAGGTTTCGGGTTACTGCCTTGCTGTATAATTCCTATAGGCTGCAAACTTTTAAGGCTGTATCTGAACTAAAAGAGAACCTCACAAGTGACTGATTCGTAACACTCTACATTGCAGCAACCATAACTACAATACCTCACTTCACTCAAAATTTCACACGATTACAAACGTGTTTAGCATTAGCATGTTGCAATGCTAACGCTGCAATACTCATGCAATAAGCATAAAACACAACACACATTTTTTAATGAAATTCACCTGTTTTTGCCAATTTTCAATATTGAACAAAATATAATTACATTTATTGTGAATTTGGGGTCAATTTAAACCCAACACAATATATTTAACCAAAATTAGTACAGCCTTCCTAAAGCATATCTATGTGTCGAAAATGTACATACACGTTCATGACATTAAATGAGGAAATGTCACAAAATTTTAAGAAGAAATAAATAGTTTAACCAGCATTGGAAGCAGTTTAAAAATTGAGTGTTTAAAACTGACCCGCAACAAAAATTGCAAATACTAGTGACTATAGTATTTTGCCGGGAAACTATGACCACTCATACTATATAACTGTTTATTTACAAATATATTCAGTTCTGATGTGAATAATAGCAGATGTGTGAAATACAGTGTGTAATACACAGGTTTATTTTCTTTTAACCTGACCATTGTGTTGGTCGGCCGAAAAAAAATCACTCAAGTGTGGAACACTTCCCGCTCTTTCAAATAGTTGATTTTTGGTGAATTTAATGGAAACCAATGGGGGGAATTGGGAAACCACATGGAAATCAACGGGGAAACCAATTTTTACAGACTTTCCAAAACACATCTATGGCAGGCACATTTAAGGCCCCAAATGAGAAAGTCACAAAATCCCAAGAAGAAATAAATTGTTTATCCAGAATTGCAAGGAGTTTACAAATTGAGTGTGTGTCAAATTGTTACAATTAAAGTGGCTATAGCATTTTGAGCTGAGCTACTGATAGAACAACTCATAGACCTGTGTTTATTTAGAAATACATTCAACTCTGGTGTGAAATAGTTTGGATGTTTGAAATATATTATATGTAAGCATGCTGTATCATCACCTATGTTTTTCATGCCTGTTTAATTAAGGCATATCTCTTAAATATTGACTGATACATTGGAAATGTCACATGGTGCAGATAAGCGGTTCTCACTATGAACTTCAATGGGTTAAGGTTATGTTTTCAAGAAGCTCTTTGGGACCGTATTTCTAAGACGCAATTAAACCATTCTCAAGGATTTGCAACGCTAGGAGAGTATTAGGCGATTAAAAATCCTAATATGCCAACGAAATACTCCTCTTTGAACTAGGAATGTGTTTTGCCTGGGAATATATGATTATATTGTTAGTGCAGCGATGGCACAAATCTTTAAAAAATTGCAGTGCTCTTAGCCGCACGTAAACAAAAAATCCATACTTTTAAGCAAAGCCCATCTCTCATCTATTTGGATTAGATGAAAAGAAAAGAATGTCAGCTAGCTTTTATGTCAGCTGAAGACTTTTTTTTCCCATTTAGCCTTGTGTAACAAAATTACTACTTAATAAATGCAGCAAGTGAGTTTGCTCTAGACATAATTGGAGCTTTTCCTGAATCGTCGTCGTGTTTAAAGTGCAGGGAATTAATGAAGGTGATACGAGTGGGGTTTGGGGGGCGGGTTGGCGTCTGGGTTGGGGGTTGCGCTCTACCTACCTGCATGACATTGGGGCTTTTTTTCTTATGGAAATTGAGCCCCGTGTTTCAATTGAACATTACGGGATGTGGAATGGGGGTCTGGATGTGTGTTTAATGAAGCAGCAGTTATCTCCCAACCCTCCCAACCTGCACTGCTCTCCCTAATCCCGCTATTCACGCCTAATACACTGAGCAAAGCTTTCTGTGGCGAGCCGTAATGGAAAATGTATATGTTTATAAATATCACACACTTGTTTGTTCACACAGAAATCCATCTCAATCCTCCCCGTCCTCACCCACTCGACGAGCTGTTGCGTTTCTAGAGCACCCACCCCACTGTATTCACGCCGCAAACTCGCAATTAATTTCCACTCGGCCCCCGTGTCGTTGCGCGTTTGAAGGCTGCGCAGTTCGTTTGAACTCCCATCAGGTGCTTTGATAAGGGCCCATGCTGTTCATTTACCTACTCTGCGAATGCAAAGAGAGCTACACCCATTTTCCTTCAGCCCTTATCAACGGGCAACGCAAACAGACCATTTGAAAAAATGAGACACTTCTAAGACAAATGAGCTGATAGCACTTGAGGGGATCATGATAAAAAAGACTAAGGAGTTATTATTTTCAGATTGGACTGATAGAAGCCATCTCGGAAGGACTGACAGTTTTTTTTATTTTTTTTTTATGCTTGATATGTAACGTTAAGGCACCAACTCTGTTGATTGCTATTTCATTTATTTTGCATCTTGCGACCTTGTAGAGTTTGCTGTCGTGGAATCCATTCTGCTATTTGCTGTCATTTCTGCATTTTTTTGTAGGAAAAAATTTGCAAAATATGCTTGAAACTCTTTAAAAAGAGTTAATTCATTTCAAACTAAATATTATATGAGCTGTTTTGTGTTACGTTTCAAATGTTGTGAAGTTTGTCATTTTTTAAGCCTATTATCAAAAACTGCAATCTAACTGGTGTTAAAAATGTGATTTTACTATCACTCTTTAACTATTTATGTACATACATGTTTTTAGGTTGTACTTATATTTCAAAATGATCTGCATGTCATTACTGTAATTACATTACATCTATAATTACGTTACTATAATTATTTTGAACATAGTTACTTAGTAGTTAAAGGCACCTAGACCGAGTTGGACCCAGGAAAAACTAAAGAAACAGTTGTTTTTTTTCGCAGCAAAACATAAATACATCATTGTCCTGGATTTTATGTAAAGTTTTATATACAAGTATGTCCAACTTTATCGGCATACATGCACTGGATAGCATTTCTCAACTGTTTGTATCATCGCAAAATGTAAACTATATTATCGCCCAGCTTTAAGCTGCTAAATTCGACAATAAGGAATAAAAATATTAAAATTTTCTAAATTTTAGCCTCATGACTTTCTGTAAAGCTTATGTGTTATATATATGTTATATAAATTGGACTTGGCTTGTCTTGACCAGAATGAGTCACTTGCTGATTTAGCCTATATGAAACTATCATTTTATAGTTACTGATGAACATTTAGAAAATGGACTAGGAGTATGGTGATGTCACTTCCTGTATGACAATTTTATGGAATTAAAAGTTTTCTTTCATCAAAATCATGCCGTAACAGGGTGGGATGCAAACGTGTGGGAAACATTTTTGGTATATTTTTGGTTAGATAATATTTTTTCTACAATAAATTGGCGGTTTGACAGATTATATCAGTGTTGATAATTATTTGAGCAGTTTTTATAGCTATATATATATATATTTTTTTTTATTATTTGTGGTAGGAAATAGTTTTAAAGATATACAGTAGTTATTCAATTCAAAGTGACAAGACATTTGTGCTTTAAAAGTAGTAATAGGATACCAATTTTTACCCTATTTGTGCTAATTGTCACCCACATTCCCTTAGTGTGTCTTACTCTTTTTAGGCCTTGTAAAGCCAATTTTAAGTTTGTTTATCAACAATTTCCTTCGTTCCTAATGAAAAACGTTCACAAACATTCTGAGAGCCATATTGTCCGAGTTGGCTAGCGGTGATTATTTCTTAATTTGCTGATGACAAGGTTGTCTGTGCTGCTT
Organism: Semotilus atromaculatus; assembly: GCA_031834385.1. Taxonomy (NCBI): domain Eukaryota; kingdom Metazoa; phylum Chordata; class Actinopteri; order Cypriniformes; family Leuciscidae; genus Semotilus; species Semotilus atromaculatus. Next base: position 27,069,789 of record JAULUF010000013.1, on the reverse strand, counting down.
CAGACGGAGGGCCACTAAGCTTTTAGGAAGGAGCTGGAATCCAAAGGGATAAGTGGAGATTGGAGATCTGTGAAGGCAATATTAATGTGCTTAAAGCGGAATGGAAAGTAGTTTTGAGGAGTAGAGTGTAAGAAGGTTTAAAAATATCTGGAGAGGATGAGACACATATAAGCATGTGAGAACTATACTGTGTCCTGGGATCGGCCGTGTCTGACAGCCAAATGAAGAGTAGCGCTGCCAGATAGTAGGGCCACGGCACATGGTAATGCTGGAGATAGTCAGACTCTAGGTGACCGTTATACCGTGTCCTAACCAGGTAAGGCGCAACCTTCTCTGTCTGTACTGAAAGCCTACATGCTGTGCGACGTACGTGACTCAATGACAGTCAGAAGATTATGCTATTTTAAATATAGTAATGTGAAGCAGGATTTTGGACCAATCAGAGTTTACTATGTGGGCGGAGTTACTTGGCACAATGGTGCAGAAACCACACAACTGGGAACGTTTTTAGGGTTACTCTAGATTAGGGTCCAATTCTAATGAAACACTAAACTACGATTTTTGCCTCAATAAACTCCTAATTACTGCTCATTACTGATGGATTAGTAAGTCATGGAAACGAATTGTTAGTTCATGGCCATGATATACTCTGATTTTTTTGTTTATTTTTTATAGCATGCCATGTGTAAACTCATTATATGAGTGATTTTAGGTTGTCTCAAAAAACTTCCAAGCAACATTTTTGGAACATTATTTAAAGTTGTAAATATAAAACCTAAAAATAACCATTGGCAATCATTTTGTGATTTCTTAGCTTGTCAAATCAAACTTTGAATTGTGTTTATGTGTCTATGTGGTGTTTTTAATGTGCTTTAAGACAAACCATGTGTAAATTCATAAGTCGACAGCATTGCTGAGTATTTTCTGCTTAAAACTGCAGTGAACCAAAGACAGTCTCAAAAACACTGTTTGAAATCGCTGGTGTTTCTGACGTCACAAACGACCTTGTAACCAATCAGATCAACGTGTGATCGTCAACCAGTGGATCTCTGAGTGAGGGAGTGAGTGGAGGCGGGGCTCATTTGCATATTCATAGTACTGCGTATATTAAATGAGGCAAGGGTGTAGAGTTACATTCAAGCTATTTTAAAGTATGAAGAATCTTTTTTTCAAAGAAAACACGCTTAAATATGTCATTTTGTTGATCAAAGATGAGTTTTAAGGGATAAAATGATTGACTACAGGGGGACTTTAAGCTTCTTCTTTCTTTCTTTCTTTTTTATTAGGTTATCTCAGAAACCTCCCTGCAACATTCTGGGAACGTTATTTTATGATTAAATGAATACCTAAAAACCCCATTATTTGGTTCCCCCCCAAAAAAAGAAGCAACTGAGTTTGCTTTGGAGTTGCTATGAAGTGTCACTTATGATGTTCTGTTTACAGCAGCTAATTGGGTTCCAATGGGTCAGTTATAGTCCATACGCACACATCAGAACAGTAAGCATAATCTATGGGGGATGTATTCAATTAAAACATGTCACACTTAGAAGGAGGTTATGTCCTGGAATCCCAAAAAAAACCCCACAAGAAACAAGGACAGTGCGTTATTGTGAATGGAGCGACACGTCTGCCAGCACCGTGAAGCTGTAAGAATGATGGTTAAGTACCTATATGTGACTAAAAGATTATTGTGAGGTGACTTGAGTATTTGCGCAACAACCTATGCTACAAGGTCAAGCTCATTAAGCAGGAGATTGCTAGAAAAATAGACTGAAAATCCTTAGAGTAGAGCTACAATAAGACAAAATACGAGGACAGCTGTCAGTAACGCAGAATCTCCAATTGCAGCTTTCAGTCCCGTCTTTAATAGTGTCTCCTTTTTCTTTTGTTGATTCCTCTGTCTGTCCTCCATTTCCATTTTTTTCCCCAGCTAAATTGATTTTTTAATTACGCATTGTTTTAGTGCTTGATTGACAGCGCCTGTTAATGAATCTTGGCCCAGATACTTGATTCAAGGATAAAACTGAACTTCCTTTTAGTAATTAAAGAGATACATGCAATACTTTGTTGGAAACATAATTAAATGTGATTAAGCTGTGCTCTCTGCTCGCCTCAGAAGTCAATGCTATTTACGCTGATACTTCAGCGAACATTCATGCCGCACAGTAGCTACGCATTGCAGTTTTCCTATTTTTGGGGAATTGCTGTTTTTGCCATTTTTATTAGTTTTTTTTTTGTATGTTTTAAAAAAATATTTCTATAAAGTTTTCAGTTTTTATAGACCAACTTCGAGCCTACGTCACAGCGTTAGCTGGTGGCAAAACGAACGGAAAACTGGAGACGGCCAACACAAACCAGCACAGATTCGGCTACATAATGAGTTTAAATGATTATTATTGTTATTAAATGTCATCTTGTTGTGTTGTTGGGTGAAAGAATAGATGAAAAATGAATATGCTGTACCTGGAATTTGTATTTCTAGAAAATATTCACATCATTAAAATTATACCGTAATGTATAGTACAAGTCTTGTATATGACCATTCAGCACATAGTTATAGGCATCTAAATATTTATATGCCCTCTTTTTCCACTCAGTTTCTCTATCAGGTGTAGAAGTCAGGCCAGTCAACCGGCGGTAGAGTTAACGTTAATCCTGTCAGATCATCCATCCATTGAGTGTAACGTTACGGGTCAGCCAATCTGGGCGTTAAAATTAACTTTTGCAAATAACCATCGCGGTCCTGGACAGTGAGTGACCTTGCACATGAAATAAAATCGGATTTTCTCCAGTCATTGTTAAAAAACAAACAAAACTTGCAAACTAACGTTAGTGAAGCGGCCAGAGGGATCGTTCTGCCACCACCTAAGCTCCGCCCACAAAAAAAGTCACTATGTTTACCAACTGAAAATTTGTTTATTGTATCCCCCCCCCCCTTTATTATAGTACTTCAATACTTTCACACAAAAATGAAAAATGTTGCTTTATAGCTGAAATAAAATATATTTTTAATATTTTATTTTAATTTCTGCTAATGCAAATGTTTATTATTGCTTTCATTTTAGCTAGGATAATAACCTTGATGTCAGTGAGCATTTGTTTTTGCATTACAGTACAGTGTAATACATAAAAATGATTTTTTTCTTTCTTTCTTTTTTGCGCTGTTCAATGCCATATCAAGCTTCAAATATTTTTGCCATCATGCCGGTCAAAACAACTGATCAACTCTGATAATAGAACTGAAAATCACAGCATCATTCTATAAGCAGGAGCCTGTCCGATCGGGTACATGTAACCCTTCCAGTTATACTTGCACTGCTCCGAGTGGGATTTGAACAGGCATTTCCGGCAGTCGCTTTAGCATCAGTTGCTAGTGAACCTCTTGAGGTCAGGGGAGTTAGGTTTACCAGCTCTTTACTAGCTGGGGGTTACATTCACCCACCTAAACATCACTCCCATATGGGTCACGGCACCAATGTTACCACTGCGGTTATACTCACACTGCTCCGAGCGAGATTCGAACTGGCATTTCCAGCATGAGAGGCGGGCTTGCTAATAAGTATGCTGAAGACCTCAACCTCTAGCATCAGGCACTAGTATGCCTCTTGAAGCCATGGGACTGAGGTTTACCAGCTCTTTAATTGCTGGCCTCCGTTTAACTCACTCCCCTCCGGGTTACAGTATCATTTAACCCCTGATTTACTCGCACAGCTCTTACTAGCTGGCCTCAGTTACACTCACCCCTTAAACCCCACTCCTATCCGGGTCATGGCACCAACGTAACGGCTGGTTTACTCAGACTGTTCTCACTATTTAGCCTCCATTACTGTCACCCCCTAAACCTTACTCCTATCTGGGTCATGGCACCAACGTAACCCCTGCTTTACTCGCACAGCTCTGACTAGCTGGCCTCCATTACATTCACCCCCTTAAACCCCACTCCCATCAGGGTCACGGCACCAATGTAACTCCTCCGGTTCTACTCACACAGCTCCAAGCAGGATTTGAACCAGCGTTTCTGGCATGAGAGGCGGGCGCCTTAACAAGGACACTAAAGTGAGGTTTTCCTGCACAGCTTTTTACTAGTTGGTCTCTGTTACACACACATGCCTTTATCCCAACCTTCTTCCTGACACCCGGGCGACCTGTGTATGTACACACGCCACCACCCAAGGACCCATAGCTGTACAGCCCCTGACACACACGGTCCCGTGTGAATGTTTAAACGGCGTGTTTGAAAAGCACTGATGCCTTGCAGCAATAGCTCTATCATGATAAGAGGCAATATTGCAGGTCGTATCCTGGGAAATTGGTTTTGTTATGGTTTTTGTAATGCAATAAGCACCTTTTTTTGTCACAATGAAATGGACATTTGATCCTACATGTTTAACTTCACATAACATTTATGCTGTGAAATCAATCATGTAAAATTACATTAGCAGCCGTTTGTTTTTCTTTGCTTACAGTGCTGTTTGCATTACTCAATCACATTAACGATTGATAAGCTGTCATTTGCACCTCACAACCAAATGCCTTCTAACCACCACTTTCATCAACAATACCAGCATGAATCAGCATCTCTTTTAACTAATGTTTTTATTACCACTTACCTATTAAATCATTGAGGGGTGAAGTGCAAGCAATTTTAGTATGTTTATCTTATAATGATGAATAGAGGTTAAAGATCCAGTTTATATTAGAAGCACACAAACATCTATATAATAACACATAGTCTTTTATACTGTAGTCTTTTAAAAGACACACACAGTATTGGAGAGCAAATAATATTGCAGAAAGATACATACAGCGTATCCTGATGTACACTTTAAATGAAGAAGCAGAACAAAGAATAAAGACTAAGGTTTACCAAACCTACTATTTTTATAGTATAATATTTTGAAATGGCTTTTATTTATATATTTTCATTTTATTTTAATAAAAGTTTTAATAATAGTTTTAATGTAAGTTTTAGTCATTCAAATGAGATTTGTCATTTTCATATTTCTTTTTAGCTTAGAAATATTAGCTTTCATGTTTATTTCAGTTTTAGTTGTAGTAATTTTAGTATGTCAACTTTAAAAAAAAAAAAAGTACAAACTGTTAAGTCTAAAGTTTTCAACTATTTTCTGTTTTTCTTCCAAACTATACATGACGAAATATGTAATTAATTTTTTTTTAAATTTATTTATGACAAAAAAAAAAGAGTTTAAGTTTAAGTCCTATAAGTTAGTTTTAGGAAATATTTGTTTCGGATCAAATGATACATGAGGAAATAAAGATATTTTCACTTGATGTAACCTTTGAGAGATTCGATTATCTGTTCAATGGGCCCCATTCATGAAACACAACCAGAACAAATTTCTTTATAAATATTTTATGAACAAGTTACCAAAAATGTTGTAAATGAAGCCCAATCAGATGTCTCAAAAATATGCTGTGCTAAATATTAAGACTATATGAATGTAACACCATTCATTTAAATGAATAGTTTAATCATGTACACAAATTATAGTAAAAAACAGCTTGTCAATACATTTCTCAAATAGAGCCAAAGTATATTTTTGAAGTGTGTATGTAAAAGAGCATTGTGCAAATTCTTCAAAATTTCTCTTTTTGTGTTACACAAAAGAAAAACAGATAAACACCATTTAATTTCATTTTTTGATGATCTACTCTTTTAAATATGACTAAAGTTATTGGTGAATGTCAACAAGGGCATACTTAGTACAATTGTGGCAAATGAACCCTATTGTCTGATCACAACAGGCGCCAAACAAACTCTCCAGCTGATCATAAAGGAGAGGGCAGAGAGGATCATGGGGGCTTTGCAGGCGGCGGCCATCTTTAAGCTCTCCACTTTCCCTTTCACTCTCTGCTAACTCAGCTTTAACGTTTCCCTATTGTCTGCGTCCCATTCATTGAGAGTCACTCACTATCCATTAATTACCACTTCCTTCGGCGCATGTGGAGACTCCCCCATACGCCAACTCATTTACAAAGGCACACTTCCCTCCTCTGCTGCCATTCATGTGCGGGACGGTTCAGCACCCCTCCAGGCCCGAAGCCCTATGCTCTTTCTCACCATAAGCACATATTCATTAGATAAGACAAAAGCCGATTTTCATGGCCTTCATGCGTGCTTTTCATTTTGGTCCAGCTGAATGTGTCTTTTAGCAGGTGTCCCCTCCACCAAACCAGCACTCAGGGGAGCAGAGATAGCGCACGTCTAAACTGTTGTCTTGACTTTCTTTAGCATGAAAAGAGTAAGACACACAACAGCAGATTTAACCAAAGGTTTGCGTTAGACTGCCAACAGAAGGGCTGATGGCTAGAGATGATTAGAGACCCCAAAAACTGCATTGTAATTCAGCTCTACTACAACTTAATCTCTGCAAACAACACTTTCACTCGGCCTATGTTTTCACTGAAAACTGAATAAATAGAATTAGAAAGGAGTGAGGGGAGAACAAGTTTCACACAATATGTTGTTATCTGTGTTTAAAAAGTCTCACAAGTTCAGGGCAGGCTGTTATATTATGCTAAACTTGTTATATTAACCAAAGGTCCAACTTAAAGTGTCTTTAACTACTATGCAACATTTAAATGAATCATTTGAGATAATCCATTTATTGTGTACATGCATATTTTTTTTATTGTACTAAAAAACACATGCATGTAATTACAGCTGTAATTATGTTATTATATCTATAATTACATTGTTGAACCCTTAAACCTGAGGCAAAAGCACATAGTACATACTGTAGTGGTTAAATACACCTAATATAAAGTGTGACCTAGCTAATACTTGTACAACAGTCTTTTTAAGGTATATCTGTAAATCTGTTAAATCTTTTCTAGAGTTTAACGTCTTATTCCAATGATGAAGAAGAAGATTTAAATTTAATCATGTTTATTAAAACAAAGTAAACACACAAAGATATGAAACAGCGTGCTACACACAAACAATACCAGACAAATAAATGAATGCAAGAGAAAATAAATGCATTAGCTGAAGAGAAATAAACTTGGGGGCTGTTTTACACAAAAAACATTTAAAACTTTGTGTGTGTTTTGGTCATTCGTTTACATGACAACTGCGTTTTGTGTGCCTGAAAATGCAATCTTTTAAATATAAGTTTCAAAGTGCATGTTTCTGAAAACGGTCTCCGTGTAAACAACAAAAGCGTGAATCTCTGAAGACGATGATGTCACATGCGTATTACGTGTTCAGTATGTAGTGTTTCATCGCCATCTACTGGCTTGGCAGCAGAAAACAGCGTTTTTAGTCGTTGTCGCTGATTCGTGTGAATGGGGATCGTTTTGACAATGGTTTGTATGCGGAAAAACTCAAAGGAAAAACGTACCCTAAAAGTCTATGAAAATGAAATGAATACTAGTCAAGTCAAGTTCACTTGAATTTCAAGTTCAAATTCACAAGACAGATTGTATCAAAGCAGCTTCACAGTATCAATCAAAACAAAATAACAATGTTCAACCTCCACGTTTGGTAGAGCTGATCAATGGTATTAATGATTGGTTAATTAATTTGAATATCCCTAACAAAATGTGACACAGAGTTTCCAATCTCGACGTCTCAAACTGTTATTAGATTTGCCAAGCTATCAAAGCTGTGTGAAAAGCAATATGAACCACACTCGATGTTCTGATACATATGATTACTAATGAGATCACATTGACAGTTCATAGTAAAAATATCCTCTAAGCTTCAAAAAGGACAAAAAAAACAAAAAACACCATAACAACTTCAGTATAATAAGGGTATGCTACATTCCAAGGTTGGACATCAGTAACATTACACGAAAGACTGGGGAGAAACGAAGGTATAGTTCTTGAATGCCGGGGCTCTCGAGTAGCCAAACGTCACGACGCCAAAGCTCCACTATATTTATTTCATGGAAGAGGTCTTATTATCAACCTGTGATCACTATGGGTTGTTGTTTTATGCACATGTTCATGCAAAGATTCTTTAAAAATGTTCACAATACTAGAATAATAATAAAAATAAAATATTTGAAACAATTCCTTTATCTAATACAACAACCAGTTGGATACTTCCGTATCTTAATAACGTTAATGTCTTGATAGAATAGTAGTTCTAGATGAATTGTTCAATCTGTTTTTCTGCTCTTGAACCCAGACACGTCGGCTGAAGGGATTTGCTCAATGATCCTGTTCGGACTGTCATTCCATTTCAACAAGTGAAACTTTCCGAAACATTCCTGTGTTTTCACCGCTCTGATCATGAGTACACAACAGACAGTGAGATAAGCTCTCTCTATCTAGCCGTGAACTATTTCCAGAAGTTGAAGCTGATAGCACAGGAGGGGTGAGTTTACGCCATTAAGGCTGGCTTATCTTTTCACATGTGCTCTGTTTAACAACTCTACAGTCGTCATTTGTGTTGAACTTGACTAGTTTCAACTGGACGTGTTTACATACATTTGAAAGAGTCTGACATGAAACCGTCTGATCTTTTTCCGCGAGGATTAGGACTGTTTGCGTGAGGCATTTCAAATATAGTCGGCCAGAAGGAAAACATGTACTGTAAGAAGCACTCAATTTGTCAAAAACACTCTTAAAAATAAAGGTTGCAAAAAGACATTTCACAGCAATGCACCATTTTGGGTTCCCCAAAAAAACTTTCAAGAAACAGTTCTTAAAATAACTATCATTTTCCTTGGTGAGAAGAACATATAAATAATCCAAAGAATTGTTTTCCACCATAAAGAACATGGAAAAGTTCCATGGATGTTAACGGTTCTTAATGGAACTATAGACGCCAATTTAGAACCTACTCTTCAAATGTATCATATGCACATTCCAAATTTACGTTTCCATGTTTCTTATCATCCAAGATTCAGTGTGCAGCGCTTACATAGACACACCAACATGTGTCTGTTAGGTGTGTGTTTGTGTGTGTCACACATCCAAATCTACACTCCTCACCTGGGTCTCACCGCGGCACGCAAAGTTTTGAAACCGCTCCGTCAGAGCTTGTTCAGAGCTGGCTTTTAAGATTCCACTGAGCGTTTGGGTCGAGCCAGCAGGGTGCACAGAGGTTAGCGCTGTCGTGTTTGCTTTGATTTTTGTTTTATTAATAGGATTAGGTTTCTTGGCATCGGTTTGCAGGCTCGGGCCCAACGAAACTACCTGAGCTGTCTGCCAGACAGCAATGCTTTCTTCACCCAAGAAGCTGGATAAGTGAGATCCCTCACCAGACCAAACCCTCCTCCTGCCTGCTGTCTTTTTTATTGGCCTTAAATTACACTCGTCTCTCATAAAGGAAAACATGGAAGGAACATGTTTTTTTTGTTTGTTTTTTTTTGCTTTTTATTTTATTTACATTTTTTGTATTTTAACCCTTGTGCTGTGTTGAAAACCCAATAACACTTGTGGTATTCCCGGTCAAAAATGGCAGGCCTATGATTAATCAGTTTCAAAACTAAGTACAAAACCTGTCCTAATTTGAAGAAACAAGTTGACAAAAATATTTAATCCAATTTTTTTTAAATAGATGAAATAGCATAACAAAAGATTTAAAAGCAATTTTTTTGTAGGCCGGTAATTTTTGACCGGGAACACCAGAAGTGTGACTGTGCCATTTTGTAAAAAATAAAAGCATTTCAAAACAAATGTCCTGGTTAAACATTAAAGCACACTAGTGTGATGAACAGGGCACATTTTTTTTTCCATATTTTATGTAAAATTGACTAAATTATCAATTCCAAAAATTTAAACAAAACCGGTCCTAATTGAAAGAAAACAAGT